>JAPYZF010000343.1:0-83060 GCA_030523045.1 Meteorus cinctellus
GGAGCAAATGATTGATATTTAATGTATGTTATACTATTTATTCAATACATGAAAATAATTCTTAAAAACTTACGTCAATTTATTATCTAATCCCGTTAGTACGTAAAAGTAACAAGGCTGCTCAAATATTGGATTTTGAAACGAAATATTTTCGCGAGAAATTAATATTTTCTTCCCTAAAGGTCCACTATATCGTCAAAAATAAACGTCCTTGAGAATAACTATGCATTTATGTAGATATTGGCTTTGAATAAAAAACTAAAATTGAGCTATGTTTCACGCAATAATTAGAGACCCCATGTTGCTTGCCCCTTCATATTTACTGTCTTCTGTAACTGCTGTGGTGGCGCAATTCTTCAATTTTTCTGTGATATAAATTATTAATTATACTCTTCGAATTAGATAGATACATCAAAAACTTCATTCAACCCTAGCGTCATAGCCTTTGGAGACAACATTTATTCTCAAAATTACTAATACAATAATCAGTCAATTTCGTTGTTGGAAATGGGATATATCGAATGAAGATATTCAAACTATTCTATAAATACACGAGTCTGTATCACGCGGGACAGCGAGGGATGATATAAACTACGTTTAGGTCGAATGACGGCCTACACGCAATCATTCATATGAGTGAGAGAGCATGAATGTATCAGAGATGAGAGCGAAAGCAGAAAGTATTGTGCGATCCGAATTGTAAATATTGGCGTCACGAGAGCTAGGGAAGGGATACGTTCCTTAGAATCGGTGCTCGAGGCAAACAACCCGAAAGATATAAATTGACAATTCACGCGATTTGCAATTAGTATTAAATATTAATTTTATTGGGGATTCGCGGGGCGTGGGAGCCTGAGTATTATATGGTAGCAATCAGTTTTCGTTCTAGATTCGAGGGAGTCTGAGTATAATTCAAGGCTTATTTAGAGTTAGTCTGAGTTTTATTCTAGTCTCAGGATCAGTATTATTCAGGACTCAGGAGAGTCTGGATTCAGAACGGTACGCGTAAGGACGCGGAGTGAATGGCTATTTCTTCATGACTGCTGAATTGTATTGAATACCACATATTCTTCACCATAGACAACTGAATTGGATACTGTCATTTTTATTTCGCCAGTTTCACCATACAGAGCAATGGTCCGCGAAGCAGAGGAATCCAGATGGAATCTTGAGATTCACGAGTGTTGGAAAGTGATTGGTACCCTGGACTGATGGCGAATAGCATGAAATCGAAATAATTTTAATGTTCTACCTGAAGAATATAAATGACAATGAAAATATATAATTCGAAGACGAAAGAATGTCCTTCAAAAACCGAATGTGAAGCTATCAAGAGATGATACTGAACTCTCGTATTCAGAACCACTATATGGAACTTTGCAGTTAATCCAAATGGCATCAATAGAAAGGTGAAAAAAAAGGACGATTCCTGTGTTTTTCTTATCCGATGTAATCTGCAGTTTATAATAATACAATCGAGCATACTATATTCTTCTTTTCGAATAATATCCGATTGTTCGGAACATGAATGTCTCTCATATTAAAGAATGATTCTGTTCCCCCAAATATGCTATATGAACCTGTTATTGTGTATCATTACTACGATTTTCATAATAAAAGCCCATCGTCAATTGATATATATATATATATATATATATATATATATATATATAATATCTGAGTAATCAGCTTGTGAAAGATATGACAGAGAATATTTATGAGAATTGTTAATGAGAATTACATATATCATTACGTATTTAGAGCTTACCCGAAAGTAATTCACAATCACATTTTACACGTCTATTATGCAAGTTTCAGAATAAACACGCTCATATTCATTTGAAAGTCGCAACGAAATAGACGATATAAAAATTTCGAGTACGCCTCAGATGTCGTAACGCGACGATGATACATGGCTAAGGTGGCACATTAATTTTTTTCTTTTATACTTAAAATATTGTGTCTATAATAATGTTGTTGCAAAGAAATATATCTCATGGTTTATTAGGCGCACTTCGTGGTCTTCTTTGTGTTGTGTACCTAACAATTGAGAATGCTACTACAATCAACAATGTTAAAACACCAATTCCTATTCCAAGTCGTACATCAGTTGTGTTATTGATAGTATTGTAAGACATTTCTCGTAGAGCCGATACACCATCTGGTGATTCGCAAGGCGCTTGAACTATAATGTCTTGACGTTGAATTTGTTTCGCTTTACAATTTGTTAACTTATTCAATGTTTCAGTACTATGAATTTGTGACAATAGGACAGACAATGTCCATTGCATTGGACTCAAATTTTGATACCAAGTCGGCAAATTTTCTAAATGTAACATTGCACCACCGCCCAATGTCATTTGACCAATAACAATGCCAGACAGCAATGCCGCAAGTCCACTCCATTTACATATGTGCGCGAAAAATACACATATCAAGTGTTGAAGCATGATATAAAGTAATCCGTATGCGAGATAAATCCAGAGTGAAGTCAGATTTTCGTCAAGCGCCATATGAAGACCTGACATTGCAAATGCCGGTGCCAAATACGCTAGATAAACAATGCACCAGGACGGAACACTGCATAACAGCTAGAATAAGAAATCATTGGATCAAGAATATACGCCACATCCATATACTTAGCAATGAAAATTACCACAAATAGATGAAAGTTATTACCTCAAGGATGATGTAGATAAAACGTCCATAAAGGCCATCTTTAACATCACTCTCAACATTCGCTCTAACATTTGTCACTTCACGTATGCCCAAGAGTCCAAGTGGCCAAAATAAAATCCCTAAACTTGAGTAGTACAATCCTATTCTATCTCTCAAATGAAGATTGCTATCACTAGCAACGTCCCAAAATATTGCACCAAGAATTAAACTTAATGATGCAGCTACGACAATTTTTTGAAGAAGTCTAGTCATAGTCCAAGGCTGACTATATACCAATGTTTTCATAAGAAGAGCATAAATTTGTACGAATATATTGGCATTATAAATGGCTGGGGGCAGTGCACCAGGTGGGCCAGGGTCACTCAATCCAGGTAATCGCGACCGTGCCAATTCCGCAAGATGATCTATTCGTTGTGATGATTCCAACATTGCTTCGGCTGATAAGTCATCAAGTGTCACCAAGTCGACTAAAAGGTGGAATTAAGATGTACATATTAGAAGGCGGTCGAAAAAAGAAAAGGATATTTGAACACATTTTTCACGAGTTAATTTCATTAATTGTTTGAGTTCTATCCAAGTATAGTGCGACTATAGTATTCTTGATCTGTCTATTTTGATGAGTACATATATTATTTATTAGCAAACAAACAGCAAAACTCCCAGAATGTATAAATCGCAGAAAATTTCGCATTTTCGAATAGTTTCTAATTTTAAATTTCAATGTCAAATCTGAGCTATCTAGAAAATGACAGGAATGAAATTTGAAGAATGACCTAGTTGATACATTGCACCATTGTGATTTTTGCATATCCGAGTATATCATGATATCATGAATAAATATCAGTACGTGGAAAATTACTCACGATAATAATCAGATGGATTCTTGAAAGGTGGGCAGGGAAATTCAGCCAGCGCAAAATAAGGCAGCATCTCTCTCCGTAACCCGGAATACATAATTCTACCACCAGATGTTAATGTAACACGCGATACCATGGTGAGAATTTCATAGGTTGGCGGATGAAGCGTCAAAACAACAAGACGTTGGCCTCTCGCAGCCCACTGTCTCAGATATTCCACGAGGAAGAATGCATCAAAAATGTCCAAACCATGCGTTGGCCTGTCAAGTGTGAGTATATAGGCATCCTGAAGTAATCGACAAGCGAGGACTAATCTTCTTGCTTCCGAGGTTGTTAACGTATTAACTAGACAATGCTTTGTGGCTTCAAGCCCAAGTTCCTGTAATATTGCTTCAATTTCCATTTTGGACGTTCGTGCGCCCCCTCTCAAACACATATAGAAATTGAGCACTTGTTGAGCTGTGAGACCAGGACTTAAGCCGCATTCCGCGGGCAAATAAGCGACCCTTGACCTAAGAAAATAAATAGACAATTAATTTTGCTTCAAAATTCGGTAGACGCCACATATCATAATGAATCGGACAAGCTAAACACATACGGCACAAGAAATGCATGTGATCTCTGTATATCTTAACTCGATACGTTTATATAAGTTGCGAGCAATTCAGCTATTGTTTACAACAATTTATAATTAAGTGGCAGAAATTACACATTTTTCTTTCGTTTTTGTAATTATTGTTCTAACGTATTCCAGTTAACATTCTATTCACTAAAATTTCTGTCATGTCAAAAAAATATCAGGTAGTCAGTATTGGCATTGGGGGTTTGAGCATTCGTATTTCTCTAATGTCTTTTTCTAATGTTATAAAAAATGTCCAAGCATGCTCATAATTGAAATTTCATCAATATACTTCATAAGTATATATCATCCGCCCGAAAATGCAATTGTTCATAAATATCAATTAGAATTTTTAGTTTTACCTCAACGCGCGCGTTGACACAGGTCGCCCATTTAATAAAATATCACCCCTCTTTATTCTTCTCCTACCGGAAATGGTCTCAATAATGGCAGTTCCTTCTTTTTCCGTTGTAGCCATAATAGCAAGAACATCAGCAGCACCAGCTTCTAAAGTTATATTACGAAGCAGAGGTGGTCTATCTGATGATTCCACACCACGAAATTGAAGATGGGGATGCTGCAAGGAAGGAAGTCTACGTAGAGTTGCCCCAGCATACGTGTCAGGTCCAATATGACCATGAGCTTGACCCAATATCCCTTGACCGTATCCCGGATCAATAGGAGCTATGCTGTGACGTCTATTTGGTCTTCCGCTTTGTAGAAGATTTGCTTCACTTGCACTCCTGAGTCTAGCGTTGTCTCTAACAATCAATTGTGAATGAGTTTGCTCACGCGGTACCGCATGAACTTGCCTAAAGTCAGGATCACTTCTAGCTGAGCGCATAGCTGAACCAGATTGTGGCAATCCACAATGCGATGCTCGACGACCTTCCTCACTTGAGTCATATCCACTTGAACCATCACGTGCTCTTGAAGGTGGAAGCACACGCGGCAATCCAAACTTCAAATATGTGTAAGAGTTACTCGCCAAGGGACTTTTCGGACCATATCTCGGATGCCTGAGAATACTTTGCACGGTTGAGTCACGTAATTGGAAGTTCCCATAGGGCAAGGGTGACTTTTCAGCTGATCCCAATGCTGAGTCCGTGAAGTCAGAATTCAAGTTTTGCCTATAGTCAATGATGAATATATTGTTAAATTTAAAGTGATATTGTGACATAATATCATAGAGATTCACAGAAGCTAGAGAGTTGCAACATCCGCCCGAGTGTAGTCATTTCTCGAATTCCCACAGAATTTTGAATCATATCAGTTTTGGAACATTGAATTGATAAAGTTGACAAGTGTCTTGTATATTAACTAAACTATTGGGACGTTTCCTTAGTAGCACAAAGGAGAAGTATCTTCACTATCAATACTCTGGCACACAAAATAACAATATTGCAATAATTTTCCAAGCAAGGGTGAATGTTAGTTGAAGATAGAGATTGATAGGAATAAACGTTTTCAAAAAGTGTTGCAATACTTTTCCGTTTTCATACCATCTAACTCATATGACAAATATTTCTGGCGTCTTTCTGCAGATACTTATTTATTTCGCACCTGTATATTGACCAAGCATGAAGATCTTCACTGGCTGGTGGCTCGAGTCCACGTGTATCAAGCGCTCCAGGAACTGAATATCTCCGTTCAAGCTCCCATGCCTCTGACCCCATTTTCAATATATACTGAAAGCAAATATCATAATTATGGTTCATCCGTGCATGCGTAGATATATAGAAAAACATGACCATATATTCGCCATACAGGAAACAAAGTTTATTTCGCATTGTACATGCAACATAACAAGATAATTTTCATTGGAAATTTAATGAACATATGAGTTTTCCACTTGCTTTATTATAATAATGCCCAGTCAACTAGAATCATGAACAGTTGTAGAATCTAACTAGTTCCGTATCGATGGCAAAGGAAATAAAAACGTAAAAACATTAAACACAAGAAGAAATCTTTTAGTTCTGCTATGTATTGGGGATTGACAGCAATATAATGTGGTGTATCCCCGACCATGAGTATCTATATTTTTGTGGTGTGGAGGTGTTCGCTTATCCGGCATTCCAGGAAGGCGGGACTCGAACACGCCCGTGGAAACTACTGGCGAAATTGCTCGCTGAACAAAGCTGCCGGTCTCTACTGTCGACGCCAGCCGTCCGTGAAGAATGGAATGCGCAAAACAAAAGAGAAACTGAACAAACTGCGATGGAAAGGTAGAGTGCGCCTACAGGAGATGAATAAACAAAATAAAATCCAAGTGTTTCAACACAAAGTTTAGAGAGATGAAAAATTTTATGAATACCGTTATTGTGTAATAGTTTGGAGAATATCTGGCGGAGACTCTGTGTACGCAGACTATTTTTGCATATACGTATATAATGGAATATAATGGAATGCGTGAGAAGACAAGCAGTTCTTCATTTTTTTTTTATGTCTATGGATCCTGGTCAAATAAATATAGAGCATCAAAACCATACAGAATTAAATCGAGTATTATTAGTAAATTGGGTCGTTTTGGTCACTTCTCATAATAACTCGTAGACTGTAATGATGTCAAATTGTAATATGTCTATTCCATTAGGATTGAGAGTGATGGATAGATCTGAAGATTTACAGTTATCAACCGTTGAATACTCCAATGCATCCTACAAATTCGAATGTTTTTACGACATCTCTCATCGATTATAGTCATTGTATCAATTACTTGAATTTTGAACTTCATGTACTTTGACAATATGGCATACTGATGATTATTTATCTGAGGGCATTGCCCAAGAATTTGAAGAAACATAAAATCCCTGAAAGTTTTATAAAATCGAAGAATTTATCTCATGGTCTCTGATGAGAAGCAGCTAAAAACCTTCTCGAAATATCGGTTGTTCATGCCGCATACCCAGACCGAAATTTTCCCCAATAAACTACAGATGAAACTGTAAAAATCTTGTGAAATTAGGACATCTTCAAGAGGAATTTTGGAACAGAATTGAATGTGAAGAATCCAATCTCAAGGGAAATGTTTTCCGTCATGTTTCTAGAAAACTTGAATATACTGTATACTTCAAAAGTAACTTCAGATCGTCGATAATTCATGGAAAATTGAGCAACTGTCTGAAACTGTCTAGAAGTTGCCACAAATTCCAATATCTACTGTAGGCTTTTAATTTACTCTCTGAGAAGCAAAATATTTCCTAGTTATAGAATAGATGTATCCATATAAGATATTTCACTATGTACCTGAACGCTTCTGAAAGATTATGAGTACTCACAGTCATAATCAAAATATGTCAAATTTCATCGAAACTTTTTTTATAAAATTCCGCTAACACAATATTGGATACAATAATATGATAAAATATCGTCGATAGCTACAATATTTTTTGTTTCACCTGGAACCTTTAATTTTAGTCAGTATTTAATCGCATGTTCGTATGTTAATTCAAATATGGTTTTGACCCTTGCGAATAACAAAACGAATCCTAATTCATGATTGGAATGAAAGAAAGTAGCTATAAGGTTCGAATGAACTGTTCTTTTTATTTATTACGGATTTGAATAAGAAAAATGGGAAGTATGTAGTCAGTGAATCAAACGGTGAGGGAATCGAATTTTTATATTGTGTGGATGAAAACGAAAAATATTCACTTTTTTTTTTAATTTATTAAAATTTATTGTTAAACAATGAGTTAACGTGTTGCAAAATTCCTAAATTTTTATCGTGCTGACATAGATATGCAGAGTGCTTGAATAACTATTCATAACAGATAAATGTTGGCAGTGAAGAATAGTGTTGACAAAGCCAAAATTCGATTTTCTATATTGTTTCCACGTTTCTGAATAATTGGCCGAGCTTTCTATAAAGTCTATTCGCAATAACATCACCCCACATTTATTGCAAGTAGTCGTTCTGATAATATGAATTTCATAATGAAATTAAAATATTTGAAGGACATTTCGGGAAGTGATCACAATTTCCTCCTCTGCAACATAGACTGCCAATTGTATTTCCATTGATCATTCATATCATTTCATAATTTGTTGCAATGATCCAAATTTCGCCTCACCTACTTTGATATTTTTTTCAGTGATCGTTCATAGTTAATATTTATATTTGACCGGTAGAATACAGATAGTATGATCCACACCGTGAAATTGAGGATAAAACTATAACGACTCAATTAAATTTTAAATTATTGAGCGAAATTTCGAAATTTACCAAACGTATTATTATCTCGAACGATTTGAATACTGCGAGAGTATAGTTGATTCGCGATACAAGTCTAAAAATATTTCAATAACATAAACATATTCAAATAAATGGAAATACCAATGATGATAATGATGATGAGATCGGCAGTATCAGAACTTAACGGGTTTTATGTTTGGCCTGAAATTTCATTGCCATCTGTTCGTTGCTCACTCATTTTAATGGTCACGCCGAAGTTCCAACGGAGGCCTTCAACTTGATGACACGTATACCAGATAAAAAATGTATGTGTGTATACGTGGCATTATGGCAACGTCACTCCAAGGCAAACCCTCTAGTGTGTGAGCGCGCGTGTGCGCATGAAAAAAAGGTAACTCTATCATGTCATTATGTTGTACATCTGACTCATTTACCTCCTTGATCAACTTCTCAATTCGTCATTCTGAAGATTATCCATCTGTCATTATTCACATTTGATGAAAAATCGTTATGTGTCCTGATTTTAGTCATGAATTTTCAGTGGAAAGACTTCACTTCAGTGATACAATTTCTTTATTAATATTCATATTGAATGTAGAAATTCTGCTATCCAAACATTTGACGTAACACACCTGTTTCGATATACTTTGGAATGGAAATAGAAAACGTTCACCATCGCATGTACAACTCTGCACATGCGGGTTCGAATGTTCAATAGCAATGATCACATTACAATATTTAGAATGATAACAGTAATTTATAGTTTAACTATTAATCTTTTCAGTATCACCAGGTGCCGACTATGTATATAAATAGTCCGGAAGCCTTCTTACAACACGATGCCAATATCATAGAACCGTTAGATACTTTATGCATGCATTTGTATATTCTCACAGGTATATTTGAAATCGCGGTATAAATATATATGATAATGCCATATGATGAGTGTACTGAATGTTAGTTGTTAGACTGGTCTTATTATGATCGTTCATTCCAGTTATCGTTGTCTCCATAATCAATGCGAATCGCACCGAAAGACATACCGGTAAAAATAAATATGGGTTACATATACTTTATCTTATTTATACTAGAATTCCACTCCATTCATGAGAGAAGAATCAAATGCACCCAGATTTATGGTCAGATAAATAGATTGGCTCATTTCTGAAGAATGTTAACTTTGATTGGTGATGCACCATATTTACTTATGGAAACACCAAATTACTTTTAGTGGTATTCATTTTCATCTATCATGCGGTAAACTGTGACTAGAATTTCATTACAGGCACATGTTTCATACGAATGGAGTGTTGAAGTATTACTCGAGAAATATTAAAAATATGGTCGTCGCAGCTGTCACATCTTGACACAAGTCCATAGTTTATACGTTTACGATAATAAATTATTCTATCCACTGTGCACTGAAAATTGGATACTTCCAAACAAAAGAATAATAACACACGCGGATTCTTGTTATATTCTCCGATTCGATATAAACTGTTTCGTTTTGGTGATAGATTTATTATCGATTCATGACTGCGACATTACTAAAATTTCAATAAAACTGTAGTATCCGGTAGGGAAGCACAGCCATCGCTTTCTTTTACTTCGTTCTGTCTTCTAGAATAATTTTTATCGTGATGTTAATTTGAAGCAGAGAAGAGAACATTGCCCCTGTTATGACCCGAAAAGTTATTTTCCGAAAAATTTGCTTATCGGGGAAAAAGACTACGTTTTTATGCATATCAATATATTGAGATGAATAAATTGTTATTTTATGTTTTTTCGAATGTTTTATAACATTAAGTCACATAAAATTTTTACTCTGAGCGAATAAGCATTAATCGAATTAAATGAATGTGATGATCGGTAAGATATCATAGTCATCATATAGTGGAAAACAAATGTTCCCATAGACAACGCATTGGTATAGTTTCTGACTTTCTTCGTTTTGATGACGACCTCGAGTCATGTGTATATTTTTGTGAATTTTTCTGTCTCTAATCTGAGAAAAGTCGTAGCGAATTAAAATATTGGCAACATCATTTTGTTTCACAAATACAAATAATATGCCACTTGAGTACAATAATATTGCGATGCTGACATGCTGAGTTGAGTATACACATACATGGATTTCATTACATTTATATTGTTTCCAGTGAATAGAGAAATATATTTCAATTTGATCATAAATGCTTGCTACAGCAACGCGTAAGGAAAATTTATGTGGTTATGCGAATCAATTGAAACGAGGCAAAAAAAAAAAGAAATTATTGGGTCAAAAAATATAAAAATGCTTATACTTTCAACCCACCTATTTGTTGATCTACAATCAAGTTTTACAACTCCCTCAATAAGAAAAAAATCGTTCCGAGAATTTCCTTTAGATATAATTAATTCTGCTACGGTAATTTGACAAGTTACAGGCAGTGCTATTTACTGCGCACCTATATTCACGTATCACCTGATTTATAATTGAACACCCGATAATAATCTTATGAATTTATGTTGCTGCGACAAATATTGAGAAATGCTTCGAGAAATATCATATTTATCTATCATTTGGAACATTTTTCGTACAAGGTTTGCTTTGAAATCCATACTTTTCCTCGTTTTGCTCCAACATATCTGAATTAATTGATAAATAAAATATATGGCCTGCTCGTATTGATAAATCAAACTGTATAATTTATTCCCGTCTGGTGTAAAGTTTCATTTTCTCTTCGATAGCATCTAACGTTGACATGAATCATCCTTTTATTATTAATTGCTTCCCTTTTTCTCCACAACAGCATTGTTTTTGTCATAGGACCATGCGCGTGCGCTGCAAAAAAATTCTCACGCACCAGTTTCCAAGGAATTTCCATTGGCGCTTCGTCACTTCAAAAACATCATAGAAATGTATTGAACATATATGTGTACATGAATTGTCGCTACGACTTTAATGCAATGCTGCTGTGACCCAAATCTTCAGTGGTGAGCACATAAAAATTCTGCCATTTCCTGGAAATCGTGGAAACCGCAAACAAACAACACATAGAAAAGAATTTTTCTCAAACTATTTTCTATGTATGCACGTTTACATTTAATTGCTTTTCGTCATGTTGTGATAAGAAAAAGTTTGAATCTACTCCTAGGGTTTTAGTGGCTAATGTTAATGGCTAGAGTAGAACAAATTTTCACGTCATTACTTATCATTACATATAATAGTGTGGTGTTGCGTGCGTGTGCGTGTGATAGTGATCAAGACTGAAAGCTGAGTTTACACAATACCAATAAGTCTTTACTCTTTCCCACTTTCTGAAACTGAACGACTGCTCGAGCTATTGCTACGTCCCACACACATTTCATTTACAGTTTGAACGGATATAATATTCAAATATATTTTCAAACTCATTAGGTCACAAACTTTTGTGTGATTCGGCTGGAAAATCGAAATGTGTAGAAAATAGAAATTCAGCACTTCGAGAAACCTGAATTTCTCCGTCAATTCGCGAGCGACTGACGATGGTGGGAGACACTACATGTAGTGTTCAGTAAATTCAAACAATTTATCGAACCATGAGAATTCGTCGACTAATCCCCCCACATGTCTACATTCTTTATATATCTTTTAATTATCCAACAATAGTGATCTTTAATATTATGTCAAGTGGTATAAATGAATCCTGACTCTCAGCGAAATTGTATATAGAAAGGAGCAGATTTTCATAAATACTGCTTCATTCTTTTCACCGACAACAGATGTAAAAATCGGTCATGTTGATGGAAATAATCAAATTCTTCAATCCCTTTGTTATTTATTGGGAATAAATGTTGTTTTAGTCAAGGGATTTGTCCCGATCCAAAACTAAAACCATCACAATTATAAATTATCATATCATATAATACTATCAAATCCTCATGCATAATTATCGATAATTCACCATTTCATTCAGATTTATTTTTGTTTTCGTACAAAATTGAGGGTTTATTTAATCAGGTACAGATATTGTGGCATTAGCGACATGATGTATATGTGAATAGGGTACACAAAATAATTCCTTTTCTGTGCATTTGTTGCGGCTCACCATCGTTTTCCAATAGATTTTCAGAGTTGATAGGCAATAAGTAACCCGCTGATATCATTTGTGTATGTGTAATCACCACCACGAACCGGCATTAGTGATTCTAACTCTATTTATCTAACAAAAACTGGGCGGTTAATTGTTACAGATAAGTTTTTCGGTAAATAAATTTTGTGACGCGTCCATGCTCCATCTCCAAGAGAATCATTCCCCTAGAAACGTCATTTCCCACACCCAAGAATTCCACGTGAAGAAAAAATATTGTTTC
Source organism: Meteorus cinctellus (assembly GCA_030523045.1). Classification (NCBI taxonomy): domain Eukaryota; kingdom Metazoa; phylum Arthropoda; class Insecta; order Hymenoptera; family Braconidae; genus Meteorus; species Meteorus cinctellus. Next base: position 12,689 of record JAPYZF010000343.1, read on the forward strand.
ATTAGAGAATGATCAGTTGGAAATAAATCTCATTAATACATTCAAAAATTGTCTGCAATTTGTCCAATGACAATTGGCAGCTTTATTGACACATTTGATCAGAATTTGAACTTATTCCTACATATACTATTAGGTTGATCTAAAGAGAGGCAATTAAACAATAGTCACACAACTTCTTTTTATGAGTCTGTTTGTTTTCCAATGAAAAATTCGACTGATGAAGTTAGTGTAAAAAAAATATAGGAAGAAAACAAATATCCTAGATATTGAATTAAAGTTAAATAATATAAATATATTGTTCAATTGTCTATGTGTACACGTAAGAATCATTTAAAGAGTAGCTAATTCATAAAATTTCAGTTTGCGTAACGTTTTTAATTTATAAACACAAAGAATAGAATTTCCTATATTTCATTGCTAGCAGCAGCTTAAAATTGGAAGTGAAAACAGGATGTAACATTCTTATATCTCAATTCGGGAACATTCTATCGCGATATTGGATTTATCACCATTATGAAAGGCGCTAAACGAACGTTTCAACTTGACGAATAGTAATGCTCTTTACTCTCCAAGGTGTCGAAGGCAAAGAAAACGTTTGAAAATCAAGAAGTTAACACTTGGCCTCCGACAGCGCTTGTCTATTATTCACCACATCCCAATGTGGCTGGTGTACAATATTAATTAATCCAACAATCTATAGAAACCCATTTGGAATTTGAAATTACAGCACGACATCGAATGTACTTGTTAGTCATAGGTTAACGTGTGCATGAGGTGGGAGAAACGTTGTCCCTTATATATACGAGCATTAAACTCTCTTTCTTTTCTTCCCTTTCTTCTCTCCTCTAGCTCTCAAGGTCTCCTATCATCTGATCGCGTCAAGGCGGAGTGAGAACATTAAGTAAGATGAGAAGAAAACTTTGACAATACGAATTTACATGGAGTCAATATGCCCAAATTCAATTCATAAATTTTATGTGCCATTATGTGATATTATATCACATCGTACCTCATTATAAGCCTTACATGAAGTAATTTTCAGTCTTATATTTATTATTATTTTTTATCGACACAGACGTTTTAATGGCGGAAAAATTCATATGAGATATTATTGAACAGTTATAACTTAATTATTCTCCGAAAATCCATCAAGTTTCAGTGACATCTCCATATCAGCACAGAAAATTTACAAAACTGCACTCTTGAAGTAATTATCGACAATATAAGTACCCTACTAGTCATTGATTGACAATTATTAATCAAACGAATGCAGGAAAAAAATAATGAGAGGAGAGGTAAAGAGAAAGAGAAAAAATCGGAGGCAATTGAGAAATTTGAATACTGGAAGTAGAATTATAATTTTTTCTTTCATGAATAAAGTGGTAGATTAAATAATGAATATAAAAAAGGAAAACGCACAACTGCTGTTTATGCATTCAAGTATTGCTAGCTCATGGAATTACAATGACTTCAGTATAGATAAAAAAATAGTTTGCAACTGCGGGGGCAAAAACTATTATGGAGGAACATAATTTTTTCATAATTGACTATCTTCCCAAAACATATAGTTATATTTCGAAAAGCATATTCGTCAATTTTATGTTCTTTTATAATTAAATTTCAAACACAGATATATCTTGGAAGTATGAAAAAAATTGCATAAAATTACAGAAAGCATATAACTGGAATATAAGTCTGAGATTTTATCTCTGTATATTCTATAACTCATTTTGAAATGATTCATTTATATATTTTGTTACAACACACAATTCGTATTTTGAAAATATAAATAGATATAGAACTCGAATTATTTCCAAAGATATGTTAAAAATATTGAGATATATTCTTTTCCCATCCAATAATATATGATTGAGTGCATTGGCCGAATTCAATTTATAATACGAAAATAGTTGTAATTAATTTTTTGAGATATTTGATTACGATTTCATATACGAGGCAGACCTTCATACTAACAAAATATCTGGAGTTTACGTTCAATTCAATATAATATGTTATCTTGAATTCATCTATGATAATAAAAATTCATTCGAATGAAAAAATACTCAATTATCATCAACACACAATTCTATATATAGAAGAGGTCAAATTTCAAAACATTATATCGAGCGATGAAAACGGATAAAAATAAATGGGGTAATAATCAAACATGTATACTCAATATCTTAATTCAATGCAGTTTCTACGATCAATTCATATTGTAATTGAATTTATGGTTTCATGCTGAAGATACTTCACATATAATTAGCATATAATATCGAAAATGGCCATTTCGTCTCGATATATTCAATTTGAATTAGAAATTATAATTTTGCAGTTGGATTGACAATTGAAATTACAACAAATAATCAGGTTCTTCATTTCGTGACACATGATATAAATCAGATCATATCATATGGATATGATGTGACCGCAGAGTGATGTTCATTATTGAATTACACTTATTTATATCCCGAGATATGTTCCAGCACATATTTTAGCATACGTATTATATTATGACACAGGAATATCCTTGATAATACAAATTGAATAATACAACCGCATGGAATTTATCGGTTTTCCCAGAGATTTCTATGAGATGATTAGAAATTTCAACCAGAGGGAACGATTTTTCGTTGAAAAATTTCTATGACAACACATGCGGAATTACACTAAGAAGTTTGTGTGAATACCATTCCTCCAGGGACTAATTAGAGAATGTATATCTTTTTTTCTGTAAAGATGTAATGAAGCATCATTGTGAAAATTCTGCAATTTCAACAGAGCTGATCTGCGTTGAATCTGCTAGGATTCTTGAAGGTTCGGACCATTTCTCAATAATGATATACTTTATGTGAAATATTCGTGTGCTAATCTGAATATGCGCAGATAAATATAATATATTACATATAATATTCATATAGGGATGTAGATATTGAGTTTATGCTCATACTCTGCTATCAACCACCGGATATGTATATGGACAAATACCTAAAAGCGCCTTTTCTTGTACGATGCGCTTGCCTGACGACTTATTATGATGACTACTCTAATAAATCCGCAATTACGTTCATGAAGTCATATATAGTATAACGGAAAAACACGAAACAAGTCCACCGACTGGAGAATGATTCGTATGCGGCGTCGTGTAACCGCAACGAAACAACTGACGAATCCATGGTATACCATTACATATACAATATCTCAGCGATAGGAAGAAGATAAACATAAATCATATTCATACAATGTATCACCGATGAACATCTAAGAAGTTATAAGCGTTGTTGAATGCAATTTTGAAGTATTTCCATGAATAACGTATAGCTGAGTGATAATGTTTTGATTCCGCCAAATTTTTATTATATACTTTCCATATTATAATTTTACTATGACCACAGCGGATGAATCCGAAAAAGTTGGCATGACTTAATTGATAATTATGTATAACAATTTAATGATATGAAAAATTATGACATCTCGAACATATCTCAACCAACTGCAGGGTTTGATGTCCAAAACGTTAATTCCTCTTCATCTGAACAAACTTTTATTCAACGAAAATTCGTAAGAACATTGACACTCAATCAACAGTCACGCAGAATGAATATCATGATACGAAAACATAATTACTTTCATAAATAGAAAATCGAACAAGAATATAAAATAACCGATGAAAAATATGTTTTTTTCTTCCATTTCTTTTCTCGTTGACTCTTTGTTTCAAGCTAAATGTTACTTGCTAATAAATTCCTCGATGAATTACCAATTTTTCGTGATCGATCGAGGAATTACTAACCGTTCTCATCGCTTTAATGGCATTGTTTTTCAACAATATCTATAACTCTGACAATGTGCATCGTCATTCAGCCGCATCATATGATATGTGATCAGGAACTTTACAGAAAGAACTTCGCCAGCGGATCCAATTTCCATGAAACTTAATGGTGTTTCCTTTGTATGCATTAGTGCGTAGATGTGGGAGTATGTTGTGTGAGCATGTGATCAAGTATATGTGATGTTGTCATATGAGGTACTGTAAACACTTTCTATGAAAAATGATAGTAAAAACTTACATTAAATGATGATGACTTCTCAAAGTGAGAAAAGTACTGGCATTTCGTAGTCAATTCGTTATTTGATTTATTTTTCGCAATCTATTTCGATTTGTTTTAACTTGCATTTCTGTCATGCATGAACATTGGTATGTTATTTCATTTGTCCGATTTGTTGAAGTTCTCCACCATTCGCACCGATATACACACTTCCAATACAGAGACACGACTCACTGAATTTTCTAATGCACAATCACAAATTCGAATATTTTGATATTTTGTACATGAGAATTAACTTTGAAACTCACTAATTATTCTTTTTATTTATTGTTATCATCGTTTACGTTCCGGCGGAGAGAGTAAGACAGTACACTGGTGAATAAAAGAATAAAATACGGAAAAACAGTGAAGATAGTTTGAGCGTTTTGTGTGGTTGAATGCCGACTCCAACCGAGACGGGACCGAACACCGTCCAAACGAACGATACTAGCTAGCAAGGAGCCCCTTACTCCTTTTCCCTTCCTACATCCATTGCTCGGTATCCACCTCAATCCACTCTTTTCCACCGTACCATACCCGTCCACCACTACGTTGTTCTTACCTTCCAAACTCTCCCACCATTTCACGCGTTTTTTTAATAAGGGAAGACATTCACCTCAGGATAGTCGACGCTGACCGCCGCTACAGCTACAAGAGTTAACTCCTCGTTCGAGATATCCACAGTTATACGTTCTACACTCGACACTAGTTGATGCCTTGATACTAGTCGTCGCTCCGACATCAAACGCATTATACTCCGTTTATTCCCATGTGCCACGGCAAGTTAATTCAAATTTCGACCCAAAATTAATCGTCAACTGATTAACAATCGTTGAGTAAGTTAATTCTCATTAAATGACTCAAGAAATGTAACTTGGAAGAAGAGAAAACAGAAAGTGATATGGTGGAGGAAAGTTGATTTTTCATTGTCGTAGTGAGTACTTGAATACTTATATTTTCTTATATTACTATCACACCGTTTCGGGTTCTTATCGAAAAAACATCACACTTGTAAATATATTTTTATTCTGTTTGAAATAAAATAGGTGTGAATTATCATATGTCCACAATGACTCAACATGAATGCACACTTGATATATCGAATGTATCGTATTCTACGTCTGTTCCTATTAACAATGACAGTTGCACATCAAAGTCAGAGCCAACTGCAGTATTACGAGATGTTTCGGCAAGAGTTCATGGAGGTGAAGTTCTTGCAGTGTTAGGATCGAAAGGTTCTGGTAAACGAGCACTCCTTGATGTCATTGGTATATTCATTTTCCATTTTATATATTACCATCAATTTTATTTTCATTATAGTTATTACTATTCACATGGTAGAATGCGCGAAAATTCTTTGATTGAGTATTTTGAATTCTAGATTTCGGGCTGAAATTCGACTTATTTTCATATCTGAATGAGCCCCGTAGAGTGCCAGTGCAATAACTCCATTCGGAGAATTCACACATAAATTGGAAAATTTCATTAAAATCCTATAACATCGCGTCATTTCTTCTTGGTCAATCATCACATTCGCTGTTCATATTACCAATGATTATTATGAAAGTACTAATGTCATCCCAACATTCATGGCCCTTATTTGTTTTCCTATGGATAACTGAGCTGAACAGTGGAAAAGTGAGAACCATTAATGAGAAAGTTTTCAAATGATATCTTGAACAGTGTCAGTACAAATATCACTAGCATAATTCCATTTATGATTATGCACTTTTCTACATTGAGGTATAAATTTCAATTGCAAATTTAACGCTAAAAAAGGGTGATGTCAATCCTAATGGGATTCAAATATTGTTGATATGCTCAAATGACCTTTGACCGTTAAGACCTAGATCTACAGCTATGCAAAATTACTAAAAACCAAAGATTCATCAAAGTTTTGAAAGAGATTTGAATCTATGAATATTCAATCGAAATTCGGTGATAACACAAATATAAGATGAATAAGTAGTAAGAAATGATGAATGATATAATATTTTCAAATTCCATAAATAGCTGGGAGAGCAATCGGCGAAACTCGAGGAAGAATAACTCTGGGTGGCAGCTTACTCACAAATGAATTATTCCGTCGCCATGGTGGTTACGTTGCACACAGATGTTATCTATTGCCAAGTTTAACCGTACGTCAGACCCTCACTTATGCCACTTGGTTGGCGAACTTGAATAATCGAGAGCTGAGAGTACGTCAAACTCTGGCAGATTTAGCATTGTCTCAAGTTGCTAATAGATCAGTGAACGATCTGACAAGACCTGAATATCGTCGACTGATGCTGGGTGTACAACTGGCAAAAGATCCAATGCTTTTATTGTTGGATGAGCCAACTTGGGACACAGATCCACTCAATACCTATTTGATTGTGTCGATGCTGTGGTCATATGCTACCAGACGTGGTTCAATTGTTGTACTTACAATGGAAACTCCACGCTCCGACGTACTACCTTTTGTGAGTCGAGTAACGCTTCTGTGTCTTGGAGCTGTTGTGTATTCGGGTCCAACAAGGAGCATGTTGGATTATTTCACTTACATAGGATTCCCATGTCCTGAACTTGAAAATCCATTGATGTATTATTGTAAGTCATTGAAGATGTTGATAAATTCGATTACATTCAAAAAATACTAACAGTGTAAACATCCACGAAAAGCTATTTCCTTTCTGCATATTCTTGAAGAACGACATTCGAAACATATTTTTGAAATATTTTTATTGCTAAAAAAAAAATTATAGCAGAAGAAATCCTGCTAAGGATTTGGACACCTTATACTTGACATGTGTAGAATAGAGTGGAAAAAGCATATCTTGACATATTTGATGTTTTCCCTTCGAACCAAGGAAAAAATTTGTAGAGGAAACGCTTGTAATTAATGCAGGGAATATAATACTTCTGAAAATTTCTTTCCCACGCCAGAAAGCAGCGAATTCTTGTGAATAATTCAATTTTTGAAATCATTTTGGTGATGAATTTACTTCGTACTTTATATTATCATTATGAATAAGAAATGTGTTAATGATACTAGCCAAGAACGGTCTATCATTTTCTCCTCGTATTCGTTTTCTTAAGCCATTCCAGAAGTAACAGACTCCAAATTTTTCAATCGAGATGTTACAATTTAGTCGATTTCGAAAGTTTCGGAAAAGCATGCTCAACAAGAACAATTTTCTTTGAGCTCAGACTGACACAATGTCATATAATATTCCCTGCTATCAAATGAAATTCTGCAAAAAAATTCTTCCAGTTGTAATATCAGGATTTGCAACTTCCTCACGTGAATAATGAATATTGAACATCGCGACTTATAACTGAAATGTTCTCCTGTTACATATATTGCAGTCATGTTCAGCAAGTTTTCAATTCTTTCCTCTTTTTTGGAATCCCAGTGTGTCTGTCAACGGTGGATCGAAGATCACGTGAAAGATTCTTAGAGTCCAATCAACAAATATCAAACCTTGTTGAAAAATTCAAAATCGAAGGTGGATTATATATGAAAGAAGCGCCACAAGGACCGGCCAGTGTCAAAGAAGCACCAGTAGGGTATTTACATAAAGGCTTGGGCCGTGGTATCAAATCTGGATGTTTTTCTACACTCTTCGCACTATATATGTAAGTAAAATCATTTTCGATACATATACATATATTAGATTGGGAATGATTACATCTTCGAGAATGAAATTCTCAGTCAGTGGATCTTCAGTCGATGATGATTCTCGTTTCTCTCATTAATGCACTGTTGATCCTGAGACGAAATGTTTCCGATACAGGCGCTACGGTTATTCTGAATAACGATCGAGGTTGAGGATATTCCATTCTTGAACAATGATCCAAAATCTGCACTAGATTGTTATGTAAAAAGTTTTCACATCTGACAGGCAGAGTAGCTGCTTGAGTAAAATACTATCGTTTTCCATTCCTAATGTCATATGATATTTTTTCAGGAGGGGGATGGCAACAACGTTTTCTTTTAATAAAGGTGGCTTAGGACACTTTGCAGCCCGACTCTTACTCCTGCCATTTTGCTTGGCGTTATTGAGTATTGTATACTCACATTCAAGCCCCGTGCAATCAAGGATATTTCTCCAGACAGGAGGTTTGGTGTTTAATTGCTTGACACTATTTTATATTGCAGGAATTGCGACCACTGCATTATTATGTACGTACTGACCTTCCCCTCTTATCGTTCTGAAATGGAATGAGATGAATTGGTTTGAACAATCAACGTAATGATGAAAATCGTTTTTTGTTTCCATCTAGTTCCCGGATTCCGTGCACGATACTATCAAGAGAAAAGAGAGGGCCTTTACGGTGGTGCAATGTTTTTATCATCATACACGTTACTCAGTCTACCATTGAGCTTCATTTCCACCATAATTACGATAGGAATCCTTGTACCGATTCTTGAATTAGATTTAGTCGCTTGGGCTTATGCTTCGGGTACACTGTGGGCGAGCTATGTTGCAGCAGAACAACTCACCGTAGCATTTTTTATGGTAATTCGCCGACCACTGACAGGTGCGATATCAGTATTATATCTCACGCTGCTTTCCCTACTTGTCGCTTCCGGTGGGGTTCGTAGTTTTCGAAATTTACCCAAATGGCTTGCGGCTATTTCAACCGCGTTGCCTACAAGATATGCATCGTTAGCGATCAATCAATTAACCATTGACATGCCATCTTTCTTGAATTTATCATATAATGAGAGCTTATCGTGCCCGGGAATACCAGGATTATGCAGATATCCGGATGGCCGAGCCTATTTGATAGAGCGGTTCACTCGTGAAGGCGAGAACATTTCCCAAGTACTAAATGTCGATCTCAATTTGCTTATCTCTTTGGCCTTCGCACTGGGTCTTGTTATTCTAAACAGTATTTTTTATCTGCTGCCGCTACCAGCAAAGGTCAAAGCAAAATTTCGTGAATGATATGACATCAGCGAAATAATATTCAGATTTTTTTTAGACATATGGATTCTGTAAACCTCGTGAAAAATGATACTACTTTTCACTTTGTACTCATCACTCACAAATATACAATTCATCCATTTTCATCTTTATATCAAATTTTTTCTATTTTCAAAATCAACAACAACAAAGAAAAATAATTCGTCCGTATAACAGTATAAAAATCAATTGAAGGTTAGAATTTTCCATTTATTCAACTCTCGTCATCCATTGATATTCGTCCCATGACCTTCAATTCATCTGCCACGGAGAATTCACATCCAGTCGAACTGACGACTTCACTTATATCCACATTAGGAGCCAATTCAATCAAACGTAAGCCCTCTCCATGGACAACTTCAAACACTGCCAAGTCTGTGATAATCATATCAACACACTGCTGACCTGAAACAGATAAGGTATATGTTATTATTCATGGAAACGCATAAACTGGTAAAAACTCCGAATTCTCCACCAATCATCTTCCTCACCTGTCACAGGTAGTGTACAATTTTCAACAATTTTTGGACTACCGTCACGTGCTTTATGCTCCATTGTGACAACTACCTTTGTTCCACTGGCAGAAACTAAATCCATTGCACCACCCATCCCTTTAACCATTGAACCAGGAACCATCCAATTAGCCAAGTCACCGTGTTTAGATACTTGCATACCACCGAGTATTGTCAAGTCAACGTGACCCCTGAAATTATGTGAAATTATCATTATTTTCGTTTATCTTTTACAATTTTCATATAATTGTATTAACATATCCAAACATAAAAATTGATGTGTACCCTCGAATCATTGCAAAACTTTCGTCACTGCCAAAAATCGATGCACCTGGAATCATCGTAGATGACTCTTTACCAGCATTAATTAAATCTGCATCGAGTTGGTCTTCATTTGGATACGGACCGAGGCCCAACACTCCATTTTCGGATTGGAGTATCACGTTAATGTCCTTACGAATATAATTAGCTGCCAACATTGGCATTCCAATACCCAAATTCGCTATTTCAGAAAATATATATATGTATATATTAATATTATATCATTCATACTTGAATAGGAATTCATTATTTTCACAATTATTCTTACCGTACATTCCATTTTTGAATTCAAGCGCAGCTCGTCGAATAATCTTATCTCTTGCTTTGCTCGCTGGTGTCGTTTTCTTTGTTTTTACAGATGCAGCTGTTTTGATTTTCTACGAATACGTACGAATCTGTTTAATACGTTGAACATTCTCGAAGAATAACTATAAATTATGATGCTCAAATTAAAGAGAAAATGATAAACAACCTCGATTCGTTTTTCATAATTTCGTCCTTTCACAATTCGATCAACGTAAATGCCCGGTACGTGTATATTATCTGGATCTAATTGTCCAATCTCAACTATTTCTTCAGCTTCGACGATTGTGATTTTTGCCGCTTTGCACATTACAGGATTGAAATTTCTTGATGATTTTCTAAATATCAAGTTACCCGCTTTATCAGATTTCCATGCTTTTATCAATGCGAAGTCGCCTGTAATGGCGGTCTCCATTATGTAGTTCCTACCATCGAATTGTTGTACAGGCCTTGGTTCCCCAGATATTTCAGCATTTTTCTCTTTGTCATATTTAATGACAATATTGCCCTCTTGAATTATCGTTCCATAACCAGTTGGTGTGAAAAACGCTGGAATACCAGCACCACCAGCTCTTATCCGTTCTGCCAAAGTACCCTAGTCATATACTACCATTATTATAGCATTTACATAATCAGAATCAGAATATGATATTCATTACCTGTGGTGTAAGTTCCAATTCGAGCTGACCATTCAGATACTGCTTCTCAAATTCAGCATTCTCACCAACATAGGACGCAATCATCCGTTTTATCCGATGATTTGCCAAGAGTAATCCCAGCCCAAAATCGTCAACGCCAGCATTATTTGATACTACTGTTAAATCCTTAGAACCATGTTTGAGAAGCGCACCAATGAGATTTTCTGGTATACCACATAGTCCGAAACCACCAACCAAGAGCCTTGCTCCATGAGGAATATCAGAGATAGCTTGATCAGCAGATTTGAAATATTTCCCATCTCCGACTGGTGTCGCCAGTTTTTCGGTATCAGTCTCCAATTCCGGAATGTCAGTTTTTATTGAAAAATTTACTGCAAATATCTTGAAAAAAATTTTCGCTATTACGAGGAGGACACAAAAATGTTTGACATAATAAAAATACATTGATCAAAATCATGGAGAACTATGAAACCATTCTTAATTCAAATCATCATTGGGTCCATCCATTTCCAACAGATGTTTCATAAACATTTACGGCACATTGTCGGATTCATATTTTCATGTGAATTCTATAGCAAACTTTCTGTTCTACGAATTTTCAACTCTTTAGCATTTTCGAATTTTTAAGTCTCACCATTCTACTGTAGCTACATTCTATAAGTTAAGTAATGTTGTGTGTGAAAAATTCTCATAGCGAGAGTGCCGAAAGGTTAACTCAAAAACTATCCATGATTTTTTGTTTCATTTGCATTCAGCACTCAACAAATCTATAGGTGTACTCATTTTCATTGGAATGTTTTTATCGATAGTGTTTCCATGTTGCCATTTCCACTCATCATCCAATTATCGAACACAGATAAAATGATACCGAAAGATAAATATATCCCAGAACAGTTGCACAGATGTAGATGTTTGATTACTCAATCTTTAATATAGAACATTTATGATGAGATAAGCAATCTTGCGAATGAATTTATCCAAAAATAAACAATGTTCAAACTCCATGACATAAAAATCCATCAGGCCGAATCGATGAAACTATTATTTAGTGTTTAATTTATCATCACAATGATATGATGAATATTATCAAAGTAAACAACTATTTATTCGATACAATTTCAGATTGATACGGGAAATTTTCCATCCTGTTAGTATAAGGAATAAACAAGTTTACAATTTACAGGTTATATTCATACTCACCCTATTGATTGCAATATGTTTTGATGAAATGCGACTCGAACTCCCTAATCGAGCCAATGTTCCACCGAATCTCATGATAATCGATGTCATTTTTCCACACATATATCTTATTTCGTACAATTTAACAACATTAACCCTACTCGACACTCACTGGTATATTTACATGCCACTAATGTGATGATGTTGCGTCCAATTCATTTCGATCTATATTCTGTGTGTATGTGTGTGTGTGTATGCTTATCTGTATGTTGTATCGTTGCTCTGCCGACTGTCGTAACCGACCACATTCAACTATACATTCAACCCCGCTCAATGACCAATTGTTTCAACATTCACATAAAATTAGCAATGCTAACACACTATCAATTGTTCGCCAATGTATTATATTCAATTATACCCCAATATGCCTAATTAATTGTATTTATTTGCGATGCAATGGAAGATAATGCTAAAGCACTGTCCGAGGTCATTCGGCCATACGCAAATGTTTGTAAGTGCGATTTGGATGTACCCTCGCTAGCCTGGCTACATGATCGAAAATACCATTTGAAAAGTCGCTCTTCATATGTATGAATATTTAAACCGGAATAATGTGTAAAACGACAATGAAGATATGCTGATACAGTTTGTGTTGCCCCTGGAATCACTTATTGGTTCACTCATATATATATATATTTCAGTTAATCTAAATTCACGTTAGATAGTCCTGTTCAATTTAGTCAACAGAATGACTAAAGAATGCCTGACTTATTTTGTGCTCACAACTTTCTGAGCTCGAAACAAAAGCTATCACGTGGAAAAATGATAATGAGATATGCCAAGAACACATTCACAAACCGAATGAATCTATGTATTTAATTACTGACCAGAAAATTCATCAGTCAATATGAAATAGATCTTAATGAAACTCTGACGGAAAAATGTTTCGTTGGAAAACAATGAACTGAGATATTTTTTGGTGCAAATGAGATTCGAACCCGTGTCTCTCGGATTATGGATCGGAGCTATTTATGCAGTTGGAACATTATAATCAATTGAGATTATGCACATTGCACAATTATCAGGATGAAAAGATCGGTCCAATGAAATGATTGTGTTTGCGCACTTTTTATCGTTCAAGACGATAACCATATGAGGTTATACTGATAAGCGAATTCAGGACAAGACTTGTTATGTTGTATTCTCCGGTTGAAATAGCTTTATTCCAAATAACAAGCTCTGTGTGAAGTGAACGATGAGCTCCACCGATTTTTCATGCTACGCAGAATTTTTGAATGTATCAGTTAATTTTTCATCACATACTGCCACCTCCATCTGTGTTTCAATTCAGCAATATATTTAATCTCATATTTTCTGTAATAATACATGATTTGAAAATATAAAATACATAATAAATTAACATAAACTTAATTCATACTCTTTGTATAAAATATAACAAGAAAGCATTTTTCACACAAAAAAAAACTCGACCACAGGTATCAAATACACATAGTCAATAACACGAGTCCTGTTCATTATTAGGGAAGCCTGATTCAACTTTCTGAAAAAAAACGAAAACTGAAAAATTTTCTAAGTGGAATCAATTCGTCCTAATTTGTTTGAACTTTGGAATTTTATCATATATACAAAAACTATCGCTTGTCGAAATGCAACATCGTGGGTCTGCACTCGTGAGAATTCATAGTGAAATGTGTTACTCAACAAATCCAAGGAATTCTTCCACATATGTGATGTTGAAGTTGTTAATTTCGATCAAACAGTTTAGTGCCTGAAGTGTGAAATGCACATTTCTCATATAAAATTTATACCATGACATACCAATTCGATTTATAAATACCAATATGGCAGGCACTGTTATTTTTTTCTTACATATATACCCTGCTCCATTTCGTATGGAGCTGTGGAAGCATGTCGGTAGACTTGTTAATCAGAATCGCTGAAACGCTTTTTCTGAGATAAAAATTATTTTCTGTCGAAACATCTCCATTTCAACTATACAATGAAAACAGTAGAATTTCACACCTATTTCTATATGATATAGAGCATCAATGGTGTATTATATGATAGCTATAGTTGAGTATACCGATTGAATCCAATTGGGAACAATGAAAATTTTGATTGATTCTTATTCGTTTTAATCGGGATCAATCGGATCGATGCTGTTTTCAGTTGAATTCAATTACAATTTCTGTACAGCGAGCAACAAAAGCCTCCTCGAATATCAGTTCCGAGTGAGTAAAATAAGTAAAAAATATTTCAATCTAATCTTCACAGTTTCATATACAAAGATTATTTAAATAACAGGAAAAACATTATCCGCATTTGCAAATGTATAATGAGATATCTAGAAGGTAATATTTGGAACATCCATTAAATCGTCTCTCAGAAAAGAGTTACCGAACTTCAAATATCTTTTAACGAGTAGTACTCCGTTTACTCTTGAATAGTCAATTCAAACGATTGAATTGGAGGAGAAAACTAATCAAATTTATTTTTATTCATGTATGGCAGATAAAATTAGTTCGTCTGCCACTGGCATGACATAATGTCAAATGAAATACTAACGAAGACGTCCACTTCTTGCATCCGTTACAGCACCCCATAGTTCAATAACAAAATCATCTGTAAATCCGAATGCTTCAAGATCAGAATTGTCAATAGCCTCAGCGAAATCCATACTATTAGATTTACCGTCCGCCAATTCCCAAATCTGAGTGGCCAATTCATTATCATTAATACCCATAAAACTTTCCAGAATAGAATTTATTTTATCAACACCAATTGTTGTTGCGTTATCCACCTAAAAGAATATTTTCCATCATATTGAATCTGGATTAGATCAACACCAATGTCAGTGAAAATGATATCAAAATAATGGTGATGTTCGTTACCAAATTTCAAATTCTGAGTGAAAACGTTATGAACGTGTGATAGTTAATGAATCCTTTTATTTGAACGGCATATCAAATCTTCACTTGATTTTCTAATACGTTCACAATTCATGAAAATGCACGGAATTACTCACAGAATTTTGAATAGGAAAACTTATGTGACGATAGAGAAAAATTCATATGATAATTGAATTTTCCATCCATTATCGATTCATTATTGTCTACTTCATTGTTATTCAATTATCTTTCGAATTCTGAATGAGAGTCATTTTCCCATATACTGTGGAGTTACCTACCATCACAACTTATCTTGAAATTTGTCCTGCAACGTTTGCATGAATTTGTTACAACGTCCAGAAGATAGGATAAATCATCTACCAATATTTCTTTCGTTTAACTTTTCGATCGGCGCTTTGAATTAGAACATAACTCACTAATATCACCACAATTTTGATTCATTTTCCACCATAATTGAAAACCAAATCACAGGTCTAATCTTAAATAAAGTACTGACCTCTTGAATCTGAGTACTTCCATCAGCTTTGAATCTCAGAGTTTCTTTTCCAGACCCATATCCTGACTTCTTCCCCTTTTTTATGTTACCTCGTGGACCTATACTTCCGAAGCCACTTTTCTGTGGTTCAATTAATCTCAAAGTGAACATGGATCCTTTTGGTATTTCTTTCAGCATTTTTGCAACTTCAAAATGACGCCGGCCAACCAAATTTTCTGAATTAATTCGCTCAATGTGATCGCCTACCTGAATAACATTCACTCTGTCAATCACTGAGCCTTCCTTTATCCGTTTGATGAATGCATAACCAGCACCATTGTCGGTTATTGTTAATCCCAAAGCATCTTCTGTTTTCACTAATTCTATTTCTTTAGGTTGACCTGCAAAACAGAACCGAATATATATCATTAAATGAGAAATATGTTTATGATATATAATGATTTTTCACTACTCATAAGTTCAAAATAACGAATTTCAGATTGGCAGTCGAAATAAGAAAAATGTGTCACTATTCAATTCAGAAATCAACGCAAATATGTGTTATTTGATGAAGATCAACATGTAAAACCATTTAAAAATAGTTAGGAATGACAGGGTTGTAGAACTTTTTTCATCAGAAACTGACAATATATAGTATGCTGAAAGCACTAATGAAACAACAGTTGACATTCGGCTAATGGTCAATCTAATTTATTTGTCAACTATACCTTTTCGATGAGCGAATATAAAATCATCTAGTCCTATCTGTCCACCAAGTAACTCTTTCATGTCAATCCTAGCAGTGTTCAGTGTGCAAAACAGTATCTGTAATAGATGAAATAATCGTATTATATGAACATGAAACTGTATAAAACTATATGAACACCAGCAGTAGCGTGTTCAATCGTGGTCTTTCAATAAATAAGATTGACTGAGTGATTCTATATTATATTAATTGTTGGCTTATCCAGATCATTTCCCTTTTATATTTATTCAATCCGCAAATCTGTACAAGATACGCCTCAGTTGATAATTTGTATAGTAATGTATTTGTACATGTATAACGACCAATAGACGATAAAAAATTTGATAGTATTGAAATGATTCCAATATTTCATGGAAATATGAATGAAGAAAAAAGTGTTGTCAAAATGTGTATTTATTGTATAGAATTTCCTATGAATATCCGCACATGGTGGGCGATGTCATGAACCATGACCAATGTTTCCGGTGTTGAAGAATAGCGTCACTACACCATATAGTGTCGCAATAAAAACACATATAAAAGCCAATCTCGCTGGTTCGTAGTCATTAAATACACAGCATATAACTATTATACTTACTTCACTTGATGGTAATTCCCAACACTCAGCAATCTTCTCATAGAGCTCACGTACATTCCTAAAGCCTGATATAAGTCCCGTTGTACTGCCATGTGCAAGCTGACAATGAAATACCAGTGGAGTCTTGCCTTGACTATCATCATTTGGTATAGATTGATCTTCATGTCGCATTTTGTCTCCTTTATTATTTCCATTTATGATTTTGTTACTGCTGTTTCCATTAACAGAATCCTGGTCATCTTGATTAAGAGCTCCGTTATTTGTCTTACTCAATGCCGGCGATCTTGGCGCACTTTTCGTCTTGAATAACGGCATTCCACTGCGAAAATTGCCATTATATCACTACATTAAAATGAAACGACGGTACAAATTCTGAGTCGTTGGTATTGGTACACAATTATGTGACGCGATATACAATCAAATAAGATTTTATGACTGTTGGCTGGCATACGTTTTATTCAAGTATCTTACTATGCGTTCGAACGACTCAATTTTGCCACTTGACAATTATACAATGCAATGGATTGACATTATTCTTTAACCATACCTATCAAAGTATTGAATTTAACAGTGTTCCATTGGATGTAAGAATAATAACGTAATTTGAATTATTACGCAACAATTGTTCACAACTCACTCGCTCAATTAGCACGCTTGATTCGGTTTTTCGGTCAACGATCAAACATTATTATCTTGGAGTCATATAGTAGAGAAAGTTCAGAAAGTATATTCGAACTTGTATATAGGCATGAACTTTTGACATTATAGAAAGTAAATAGAGTATGGTAGGTATGACTATGATTGGATGTCATTCATCTATAATTCATGAAATTTCATCTTGATATCACGAAAATTGATATTGATGCCATTTATAAATGCTCAAAATGAAATGTTTCATATTAATTCACAGTTGGCTCATTGAATAATTAGGAACATATCGAAGAATAACATGTCATTCCATTGCATGTCATGTACAGGGTACATAATTCAATAAATGTTGAAATAACAGAATACACACCTGCAGTAATTGAAATTTAATGTACATATAACATCAAACGTTGAATCAACAGTGTTTCCGCCGCCAGACTTTGATTATTTCGTTTTTTTCTTCAACAAGTGCCACAATCTATCAGTCCACGTAGACACTCATGATAACTATTATATGCTCGAGCGCGACTTACTGGCACGAACACCTATAATCTACGTACCGATAATAATCGTAATTTATCGCTATTTTTCACAGATTGTACCTATGGCGCCCTATGTATTTCAAGTTTATCTGATACTCGCGCTATCACGGCCATATGACTGAATTTCCATCACGTTAACGATTGTAAACAAATGTAACAAACTAATGTTTATACTTTTTTCAGAGTCTAATAAATTTCAATTAGAACAATATTGATTCACCCTACCTATCTATGAATTCGATAGCACTATCGTCCAAATAAAACGCAGGATGGAAAATTGTTAAATTATACGATATGAAATTCAATTTTCCACTGTGGAGCAGTCGCTTGATAGAAAGAGTGCATGACATTACAAACATACAACTGAATTGGCTTTGTTGAAAAAAATCCTCGTGACCCCCACATAATATAAGCCTAACGCGATTCCCCACCATCAGTTCTCCGTGAACGTTACCTCTCTATATTAACGTCTCTGTTTCTTGCTCTCGTACTTTTTCCCTCTCTATCTCTTTGTTCTCTCGACCGTTTCCTTCTCTTCCTCACAATTTTTAATCAACATATTTCATACTTGTATTCTTCATTCCAATATGAATTGACATCATACAAAATGAACATAACCGATAATTAGTATGTGACAAAATTCATAAATTGACGCAGATAACAATTCGATACTATGAATTCTTCGAAAGAAAATCCAAGTATTCCTGTAATGAAATTAGAGATGGTAATATTATTCAATAAGAAGCAACCCATGAAAATTCTTTGATGTACTGTATAATAATAACAACAATTGTACAAACGAAAGACAAATATGTACTTCTGGGTTTTAGCGAACTTATCACAATATTATTCATAATTACTGTCATGGAGTATTTCAAATCGAATAAGGCGAAATAATATCATATCGCAGAATCGCAAGTTAATTAGAAAAGTACAAAATTTATGTATTAAAACATCACAGTGTTGGATATCTGAGATCAATGTCGTTGGCCCCGATATTGGTCTGGCGGGTTGGAGCTACGTGAAATTACTGTGGGGTCAAAAATTGGATATGATAGGCCCATTCCAAATTTACCCTGCGTGAAAGATTTATGCTTCCTCATGAAATTCCAATTGAATTTTTCATCCGTTATAATCATATTCCTGCTAATATCCCCATTATATTTTCACAATGCATTTTTCAAATTAATCCTCAATCAACATTGATTGTTCGTGAGAATATTGCTAAATTCTCTGCATAACATGACTAAGTTTCGTGATAAAAATTGGAGGTTTGATACCACATTAGTATGAAAAACCAGTGGGCTTATATCTGGCATAATGGAATCAAGAAATAAATCGAACTCTGTACGCCGGTATGTATTTAAAGTGTCGAGTTTGAAAAGCTAAAATGACGTTTGACTGGAATTGAAACATCGTTATATAAAAAAATAGGAATAGTCAATATATGATTGACTTTTAGTAAGTATAAACCATCCGCCAAGTTAATATCATCCCTGTTGATCCACTGCCAGAGTAGAATGCAGTGGACATGTATCGCTTTGTCATAACTACCCCAAATAAATGTGTAACAGTATGCAGATTATATCATGGGTAACAATGTAATCAACGATTACAATATTGAGCACCTATTTCTTGATTGAAATTTTCAATGGAATACCAAATGTAAACAGTTATTGAGTATTATGCTATAAAATTGTTGCCCAAGTGTAATTCAGGTTGTATTATGAAGACTTTCCAAACTCTACCACAATTCGTATTATCCTCCAACATTAAATAATTCTGCATTGGTAAAAGCAAATTTTCATATTTATCGGTGTCAAGTTGATACTGTTGCATTGCACGATAAACAGCCCTGAAGGGCGCTTGTTTTTGAGAATGGAAAGTTCCTCTCGATCCGTGAATAATCAAAGCACCTTCTTTCTCAGCGTCTGTACACACTGACATATACATACAATGATCTGGTCTATAGTTATAACGGCATGGATAGATGTATAATCGCTCAGGATGAAAATGGAATATAATATTAATTATGTCTTGATCACCCCAAGTAATTTTCAATCTATATTCTTTGTGAATCGGTATGACATAATCAGTCCAGCGGAAATCTCTCATTCGCGTGAGATTCATCAACATAACACCTGAATTGACTCCAAGTTTCCCATAATATGGGTGTTTGGCGAAGCGATTATACCATCCGGTATTCGGATCTTCGTGTTCAGGGCTCAAAGCTGCCAATTGAGTTGAATTCATATTTTTGAATTCATCCCAAACGAACTCTGGTGGCGCAAGAAACAATGTATCCGTATCAACGTACAAGACTGCATCAGTGTCATTCAGTAAAGTCTGTAATTAATACAATTTTCAATGCAATAATGTTGTAACAGTAACTGTTTCTCTATATATAGTTTTGAAGAGTCAATCTTTCGGAAAAAATAGGAAATAATGTTTTTTTTGCTGTTCTCGCATATATGACGATTCCAGCATTCAGAAAATATATCCTCGCACATTCGAATTCGTCTGAACAATGAGTATATATATGGAAAAGTGTTCCATCGAAACTTTCTGTTTTCGTGTATCAATGGACAGTGGTTCCGAAAATACGAATAGAGAATTTTTTTCGAATAGTACATCGTAATTGTTGCTAATATTCTGACTCAATACTCATGATCCATATATACTCTGGATGAGACATAAATGCATGTTGAATCATGAACTTATGTAAGGAATCGATGATATATTGCCAAATATATAATTTAAATGTCCGAATGTCACATAAATATTACGACAAAAATTGAATTTCTTTCATCAACATGGCACTATTCCGGAGGTTTCAGACTTTCGCTTGATGGTCAGTGCCATAAGGTAAATTCATACTCATTGTGAATTCTTTTGTTTTTTATCTGTATTTCAGCCAATTTGTGAATTTGTCAAATATGAACATTCGATTTTTTTTTTTTTTTCATTCAACCAATTATTCGAATCTTCGATTAAATTATTTCCCGAATTCTTTATCGAACGTTTGTCGGTATACCTTTCATGATGTATTGAGATTAGTAACGAAATTATTAGGAATCCTCGAGATATGAAATTTATTTTTTGTAAATTTGCACAAAATTGACTCTTCAACTGTTTATTCATTGAGACTTACAGGTAAGAACAATCTTTGTGCGGCACACGGTTTGAATAATTTTCTCCACATGAAAACGTCACTGGAGTCTGGGAACTTGATTGGCCTTACTGTGTAGGTGAACGTTTTGTTTGCTCTCACTATCCAATCACTAAATTTCTCTTCGAAGGCAATTATCAAATCCTCCTCTGTTATAACGATGAATTTCAGAGGTCTTTTAGAAAAAACCAAAGCAGATTTTAACATAGTTAATGATTCATCCAATCTATCACCGCAGACCACGACACATACTACTACTTGTTCAGCATGTAACTTCAGACGCTGTTGAACAACTGGTTCGAATAACAATAGACTGGAACTTTCTTGTACATCATGGCTTTTTCTTGAAAATTGCGGTGTAAAATTGAGTAGTATCACTAATCCAGCAAACAAAACCACCACAACAATAAACCTATACCTTGACTTCATCGTTGTTGATTTGTCGGCGGCATCGGGAGTCTTCACTTTCAACTCAATCTCTCAATGCATTGAGAAATGCTCGTTTCAAACCGCTCATCTAACATTTCCCCGACTCAATATATCCAGCATATCAACACGCCATTTTCTTTTCTTTTTTTTCTTCCTTTTCTATAACGCCTAAAGAATTTGACAAGTGACTACTCAACTTTGAGGTTAGGTTTTGGTTAGGATCTGGTTCGGATCTGTTCGAATTCGAACACCTTGTCGCCATCTTTTGTCGTGCACAATAAGACACATATGGCGCCCTTCCGTAATTCCTACTGCTCTCTCCAATGAGAATCCAAAAATATAACAAATAGAAATGTGTCACACGGCAATCTGACACTCTGGTTGTATTCAAAGTCTTAATTTATGTTCACCTTCTGGATTAATACGCCCCAATGATAAAATTTCATTCAAATTTTTATAAATTATAATTATTGTACGGCGCAATTTCTGCGAATTAACAAAATGATCAAATAAATAATTTTATATCGCTGAATATTCGTTTGATATATGTTCACAGTTGTATGCGGTGTAAATTACGTTTTATTAGAAAAAATTCTAATAGAGTACATACGTTATGTCATGTTTATATTCATCGGAAATGAATGACAGGTCATGGTCATGGTAACCATGGTCATGGACAGCCCATATTAGATCCCAATTACGAGACATATGGCAGCAACTTTGCAATGTGACGAAGGCGTTGGGAAAGTTCTTATTTACTTGGCTGTACCAATTTATCTCCCCGTGTGAAATAAATACCTTGTTGATATTGACATAGATTACTGAAATGAGTCGATCAACATGTTCATCATTTGAGGCGATGGCTATTTTATTTAAGATGTGTCGACACATCTTAAATATATTTGAACGTTCCATATTTTACTTGAGTAAAAACAGTTATTGCCAGAAGAATTCAGAAACGACTGCAGTTTGAGAATGAGTGAAAATCTAAGAATCGCGCACACATGCTTGGCTTTCGACAGAAAAATAAACTAGTTTTTTTGAATTATATACACTTCTTTTCTTCGGGCTCAACGATGTATTTTTATCAGTCTTTTCGGCATCGATTCATTTTCTTCTCGTTTTATTTATAAAATCTCAGGAAATTATAATGAACTTAGTCTCGATTTGAAGAAGATAATTGAAAATTATGCGCCACGTTACTCTGGAGTCAAAGTTCACATGAAATCTTAAATTGAAAAAATTTCTATGGTATTTTTCGGTACTGATCATTTGTGCCGAGTTATATTCAATAATGAGCATCCACTACATTGACAATTACACTGCCATTCATCATCATCATTGTATGATTGTATAAAATCATCCATTACTTCAGCGTGTATTCCATACTCTGGTATGAAAATAAGCTTGTCCCTGCTCGTGTATATTTATTCGGATGGATAAATGACTTTGGATATTCGCGCCCATGAACGATGCAATAACTGTGCTGCCATCAACGGCGGAGTGTGTAATTACGTGGCCCTTATTTTTTCATGTGCATGTATGTACATATGTATGGATACATACAAATGAACGTACGCACAGATGGATGCGAATGTTTTTAATATTTTCAAGCATAGAAGGTGATTGAAGGGTCCAGACGAACCGAGACTCGATTGTTTTCAACATATGATAGAGCAATTGTACTGATTGTTTCTCAGATGAAACTGGGTTAAACAACATCAATCAGAATCCTGTGAGCATAAAAAGACAAGTTATTGGATTGCAATTATTATTAATGCTATACACTTGTCATAATGGACTTGGTCACACTACGTCGTATGCACCTGCATTTCTGCTAATGAGTTTATTAACAAGTATTTGCAACGTCAGACTCATGGAAATGCTTTCGATGGACCAAAATTAAGAAAATAATATAAGGCAAGGTCTCTGTGAGACATCATCATTATATTCCATATTTAAATTAACAACTTTCGATAATTCCTATTTTTCTGTTAGAACGTCAAGTATATATACAGTATTGCAGCAATGCTTCATCGTTCATACAACTTGCTGAGTGTAGTTCGCGACAAATTGAATTATTATCACTCGGATTATCTTTATCTTTCACAAATATCATTTGTGAAACGACATGCAAGTCTTGTTGTAAAACAGTCTGGCACATATTATAATGTACAACTAATAGCAAATGGAAGAAATTCATGTGACAGGAATAAATCTCATAACATATTGAACCACAGTTGGTCATGCATCGAAATTTCGAGATTGTATTCAAATAAAGGTGCATCAAAAAGTGAAAGATTACCAAAGTTGGTCAAGGAAATAACTAATACGTTGCAGCAGAAAATTGTTGAACTGGAAGGTGAAACGTTAGGTAAACTAAAGCAACGTGTTTTGGAGCCAACATCCACGGCTGACAGAGATGAAAGTGATGAAGATAGAAAAAAAGATAATTTGAAATCCACCAAACATGGTGATGAAAAAGAATCTTTCAGCAAAGAACAACCCAATAATAAAAAAGGTAATTGATTACGAAGGTGGCCCGTTTTCTACGAACATGCGACCAGAAAAATCATCTGAATAATTTCAGTGAAACGATTGAGGGTTGATCATTCAGCTTCATCGTTAGAGAGGAACTTCATCACTCCTGTCAGAGCAATGGTTGACTTTCTATTGAAACCAACTGACTTGGAAGCTCTGCCAAAAACCAAACGGAGATCGCCTTATGAAGAAAAACCGCCAATCACTGTGTATTGGAGGAGAGATGTTGAAGCTAAGTAAGAGGGTTTGTTTCATCCTATATGAACATAACTTTTTACAGAAGTCCCGCGTAGAAAATATATATCAATACTGACTTGGATCAATTTTGGTTGTATCTTTTCTATATAGAGCATTAGAAGTTTGGGGATCTCGAGAAACATTATTGAAGGAACTCCTGAAGAAAGAAATGGAATACAAAACGTACCAACAAAGTAGGCAAACTATAAATCACATTATTTTTTCCATCTTACAACTTCTAATTTCGCAGATGTCTTTACCGTGAAGAGGAGATTGCGTGACTATAGACGAGAAATGGGTAATAAATCCGAATCAGATAATACGAATGAAGGACTCTTTGGGAGGTCCGGTAGAGTCGTATTAACAGCTGTGATAATGTAAATAATTCCCAACTTGATTTTGTTCCTGGTGGAAGTTCCTCAATCACATTTGATCGAAAAATCAACGGTCGTGTATTTCCAGTTTCTGCAGTGAATTTCCCAGATTGAAATTTTGTTCGAATTACTGCGCCGATTAATAGTAAAACTTTTGAATGTTCATAATTCACTGGCCAATTCGAATATCAGTACACTTCTCAAATCAATGATATCGTTTGTGAGGTCAATGAACCTGGCAAACATGTGATTACCAACTTGCTTATATCGATGGCTTAATCAAATTTATCAAAATTCACAAACTAAGCTTTACCTCAATTTACACTCAATATGGTCTGGAAAGTCATTGCAAAACCTTCTAACTGGCAATTGGGTCACACTCAATCGAACGGAAAGTGAAAAGAAATTTTTTCCCTGCAAAAATTTCATGAAATCCTTCAACTTCATTCAGGTTTCATTCGCAATTCCAAAATTGACAAGATATCCACAGCCGATTTCATGTGGAAGAAAATCCGCCAGGAATTATTCTGAGAAATTGTTACATGTTCATTATTATCATATATTATTGACATTTTTAGTAACGCCAGTAATTTTTTATTCAAACTCTTCGCCTGGATTCACACAGGCTCGCACAGTATGTTCTCGGAGTGCATACATTCCGCTGCGGATACTTGTAATCAATTGATCTTAGTATATGGAATTCATAAATCTGTTCAGGTAATACTTGCATATTATCGTTCCGTATAATATTACACCAAAATTTCTAAATTGTACTTCGCAGAATCCGAATGCTGATCATCCATATGGTTACACAAATATGAAGTATGTATCATCACTAATATCTGGTGTTGGTATATTCTGTGTTGGCACTGGACTGTCAGTATACCATGGCATCCATGGAATTCTCTTTCCCGAACCCGTCGACTCATTTTATTGGGCTTACTTCATTCTTGGAGGATCATTAGTATCTGAAGGCGCGACGTTATTAGTCGCCATCAATTCAATAAAAAAAGGTGCCGAGGATAAGAGAAAACCGTTCAAGGAATATGTTCTTTCTGGTCAAGATCCATCGGTGAATGTAGTTCTTATGGAGGATTTCGCTGCAGTAATTGGCGTATTACTAGCCAGTTGTTGTATGGGTTTGACCTCTTACCTGGGAAATCCAGTTTTTGATGCCATGGGGTCTATCCTTGTCGGCGGACTTCTTGGTGGAGTTGCATCGTTTATTATTTACTCAAATGTTGCGGCATTGGTTGGCCGCAGTATACCTCAGGAAAATCTCGATAAGATAAATGCCGAATTAGAGTCTGATGTCATGGTATGCGCACCTTCAAATTTCTTCATATGCATTGATACAATTAGTGTTATAATGTTTATTTTAAAGATGTAATAATGGCAATTCATGTGAATTAGGTTCGTGCAATTTATGACGTGAAAGGAATAGATATGGGTAATAATCTAGTCCGATACAAAGCAGAAATTGACTTTGATGGTCGAGAACTTACAAGAGCCTATCTTGACAAACATGATTTGAACTCAATGCTTGAAGTAAATATAAATCCATCAATTCAGTCTAGTGAAAATAGGAGCATACATAATGAATTCTCAATAGTCACAAATTTTTTTTTTTATACTGAATGTAGGATGTTCGGCAAATGCAGAACATAGATGAACTCGAACCTTTCTTATTGAAACATGGTGAAAATATTGTGGATATGTTGGGCGGCGAGATTGACAGAATCGAGTTGAAATTGAAGGTAATGAATTTTTTTTCCTCATTGACATTCCAATTTTCTCAAAAGAGTTATCAATTATTTCTTTCTCGATTCATTTCCAGAAAAATCATCCAGAAATTCGACATTGTGATTTAGAAGTTTTATAGCTTTATAATTGAAGCAGATTGTGTATAAAAGCACAGTGTAAATAAGTATTTATGAAAAAGGAAGGTACACCATTATTCTCAGCTTATTTTTGGCGTATGGCTGGTAAAAAGAATAAAAAATAAGAGAGCAAAATAATTTCTTTCGATAAATTCTTCCTATTTTTATTTCACCATTTTTTTAGAGAGACTAGTAACTTTATCTAAGAGAGACTAGAGTAACTTACATCAAATCCATAAACTGCAAAAAAAGGATCAGAAGTTTTTCTTGCGAGGAAATGGGAAACATTCAGACCAAATTAAGTTATGCAGAACGAACATTTTTCAACGGCATCTGCGCAATATATTGAGTTCGATCGTTCTTCTAACTTGTAGTCGCCTACACGACACAACACCATAATTATCTGGATACTTCCGATTATATCGGAATAATTGCAGCTCCATGAAGAAAATTATTGTTGAGATGCAACAACCTACTAGTAGTATGAAAAAAATACCACCACATTTCGATAGAGTCATGACATGGAATTTCTTTATCCTGTACTTTTCTTCACGGTGACGAATAGCATCATTGGCTGCACGCACACTTCTAAGCCATAACAGTGACAAAATACCGGCCTCATTATATTTTTCATTGAAGGTATTCAAGCTATGGAACAACGGCCAATCTTTTCTCATTGGATGAACAAGATACGACTTTGATATGCCGTCTTTCATTATGTGCAACTCATACTGTGCAGCTGCGTATTTCAAATAATATACATCGTCGACACAACCCTCATCGGATTTATTCATTATGCGGTCAACACAGTGATCGTTTTCGATGATTTCAAGATTCTCATGAAATTGTTGTTCCAAAACTTTTGCACCCACAGAATTAACGTATAACTTGCGTGTTAATTGTTCAACATCGGCGAGAGAATCAACGTTTCGTAACGACTGCGGAGCGGTCACTATGGCATACATATTACTTTGTACGCTCGCTGATATAATGAAATAATAAAGCATCAAGCAACTGAAGAATATTCGTGGCGGCGAATTGACCGGCATGTTGGGTAGTGACATCCCTAATAGCAGTTGAAGTGTATCGAGGATAGCTAATTGAATTCCTTTGCCAGTGAGAAAACCAAAAAATACTACGGTTATGAAACCAATAACCAACATTGAGAGCGATATTTCAAAATTTATGAAGTTTATAATTCTCATTAATATATTCATGTCACCTCGGGGATGAGTGACCAAGGTTAGTTCTGACTGTTGAAATGGATACGTTAGAGGTAAATCCCCTTTGAAAAGCATGAATCGATTGTTGAAACTTTGATCAATATCGCCTGATTTTAAATCCTTCAGCATGCCATAAAATTCACCATCGTCATTCACTGCCCCAAACAACCCATCATTGTCATATATCTTAATGATCGCTGTGGCATTGTAATACTTGTAGAATTCTCCAATCATGATACTATCAACCCCATAAAAATTGTGCCAATCTCTTGTTGTTACCTTGACATAATAGTAATCCTTAGTCTGGAAGTAATTGTGGTTTTGTATAACTAGCTGTGAAGACCTTCCAATATTAGTCAATGCCGTTGGTGGATATTCTTTCATGTTCATTCTGATTGGATATCCATTCAAATTTGATGATTCTCCGAAAAAAATATCTTGACAGGTAAATTGTGTGGCAAGATTGTGTTTGAATATTGCAAAGGGATGATCGTTGTATACATTGTGAACCTTCACATGTTTTAATGACCATGAGGGTGGACGCTCTTCATTATACGGATTGTAGCTGAGAACCATCAGTTCTGCTGATAATCCGGTGCAAACAAAAACTCCATACCGTATATTGTATTTCCATAGAATGTGTAAGAGATCATCAGCATTGTTGCAGTGATTCATAGTTGGATATCGTTCCATGATTATGAACCGCCCTATATAGTTCCACCATATTGATGATTTTAAGATTTTTAGTGAATTCGTCAAATCAGTTAATGAAAATGTGTTGATGACGAAATAGTGTAGTTTATAAGGGGGTCGTGCCACTGCTTGTGATTCTTTACACAATTTGGATGCATTACCAAGCACTGTGACATCAAAAAGGCCTGAAGAAGTAATTTCGGACAAGAAATAATCTGTTGATGCCATGACACCTATGGTACGAATTTTGTTCGATGAGCAAGACTTCATCACATGAATCTGTAAACACAGCATTTAAATGCTCCATATAATGTTGAATATTAATTAGGAAACACAAATAAAGATATATATAATACCACTGCATCATCGATTCTCAGAGTGTCTAATGTTTGGATGCTGTTCAAAGACGCAGACACCACACTCAACTTGATGAACGTATACAGTGCGACCAGAACACCCATGTTTACAATTTATGATAGACATTCGCGACTACTGAACCGTGCAGTGCTTATTGAATGGAAGGTGAATGACAAAAAAATAAATGGGTTTATTGATCAGAATGACATGAGGAAATGAATAGTCATAACTTTGACATTTCTAGTAATTGTTGATAAAGTCGTTTGATAATACGTTGTCATTCATCATCATTCAAAGTGTTATCGGTTGAATAGGGGAATAGAAAAAGGTGTGTTTCTCAACCGTTCGCATGTTTAGTTTTTTTACACATTCTTTGTTGGATAAATTGTGTGAAGAGTGAAATTTATTAAGAATCAATATTATCACTTTGTTTCATTTCATTCAGATCTAAATCATGCATACGCATTCCATATTTGTTGCACCATGATAGATAAAATTCTACTTTTTTCATGTACAGTCGTAAATGCTTTTTAGATAATTTCGAATATATCGCTTCAATGTCACTCCTCAATTTCTTTGGGAACGTTCTACTCCGATGCCCTCCACGCACAGCATGATGCTGTCTTATTACTTCTGTGAATAAGTGATGCAAGTCTGATAAAGCTGCTGCTATATAGTGGGTCTGGTATTTCACGCCAGGTCCTTGAATTATTTGCTTTATCGAATCCCATATCATCATACTATCACCATCCTCCGAGATCAATTGATACTGGAACGAAATTTCATGAAGTCGTCAATGATCAATATAGAGCAATACAGTTGGCGTTGATAAACAATCCTATACATACTTCTATTGCCTTTTTTTTCACTGACATGAAGGCTGACAATGTATCTTGAAAAATTGTACAGCCTCCAATGACATCGTTGAACTGCAAAAAGAAGGCAATAGCTTCTGTAGCCGATGACCCGTGTTCACCGTTATAATGTAATACCATGAATGCATAAGCATTCAGTATGTTCAGGAGATTATAACACGTTAGGGGTGAGGCTTTCTGTAAATAAAAATGTCTCATCAGATTCACGCATATGTGAAAATGCACATCAATTCATTAGAATATACCTCTACAGAGTTGATATGTGGAACTTCGACTAGACGCGGGCAATGTTCCAAGCAATTAACATTCTCGTCTTCACTTATCACTTCTACGAGCTTCTTATCAAGTGGTTTTGACCACCATGGTGTCCATTGAGGCAATAATGTTTCCTCATCACCGTTTCGTATTATTGCTTCAAACTCTTGTTTTTCTGCATCTGTTAACACTGTCCAGAGATCATCAGCATTATCCAAATCGACATTCGCTATTCTTTCAGCTAAATCAGGTACCTAATCAACAGAAATAGAATTGGAAGCATTAAACATTTAGATTAAACGATTAATGCAAGCAGATGTAAAGAGACATCTCGTTCACAATTCCTCACGAAATATTGAAAACCCCCAAACCTGGTAATAATATACGTCACCCCGAACTCAAAACAAACTCCAAAGTTTGAGATATGTGTGTCATCATTAGTGAGAGGATCGAGACAAGTTATTTATTCATTTATTTATTTATTTATTTATTTTTTTTTTTTTGATAAACTTTACGATCTGTTGAAATTTTGAATGAACTAAATAAGTTTTAAAACTGAATATTATGAATCTTATTATCAAATCGACAACAGAGCGAAATACTTCCAGTATTATATAGAGTGACAACAGTGAGAATGCCCAAATGCTCAGAATATTCCTGCATGTATAATGATGAACAGGTTTATGATTCCCATAAATTATTCGCTTCAATTCATCCAGTACATTAGCTCAATAGTAATCCACCAGAAATGAAATAATGACGGACTGGATTTTGCGATGGTACTGTCAAGCATATTTTCGGTTTCTCGTTGAATTTCCTATCTGATCTTTAGAACGAATACAGTGGAATGAATAGTCGTAATGATGATCACGCCACTTCTTTCTATAGTATTCCAAATTTAGCCTGATTGGCGTGAAAAGGCCACCGAAATGAATGAAAAAGCTAATTTTTTCCGACTACGGAAAAATTTTGTTGCGCATTTTCAAATTTAAGCATTCATGCTCCTGATGAGACTCTAGGTTGTGGATTGCTTTACCTCTTTATCATCATCTGAATCTATTGATTCATCGGACCCATCCTGCTGATTTCCTATATGGTCCTCAACATATTCGTTATTGAACATATCGAGATATGGTTCAGCATAAGTTCGTTTTAGTATATCGATCATTGTTTTCCTATCTTCCGGATTATTTGATCGATTTTTCATTTCAGTTTCAACACATTCTTTGTAAAATTCTTCAGAACAACTCCAGTGTGATGTTGATTTGTAACATTCTGCCGAACAGTAGTGCACAGAGCAACGTGGACAAGTATATTTTTGAGGGCGTGACAAACACCTTGAAATGAAAAAGGTTGAACATTGAAAATGAGTAAGCAAACGTAATATATGAGCTATATCGACACTTACAATTGGCATGATTTTGTATCAGCGCCACTTGGGCCGGGTAGATTATCCATCCTTATAATTTCTCTCCGTAACGTCAAAAGAAGATGTTTCCAAACGTATGCTGAACCACTCCCGAAGATTGACTGCACTGCAAATTATATTATCAGGGAACAGCGTCCACGCGGTTTGGAGTTGTAGCCAATAACTTCAAGCATTTATAACCTCACTTTTCTACATGAACGAGTATTTATTTTCATGTTTCTCGGGCCGATAGAAATGCATCAAAGAATGAAAAAAATGCGCGAGTAATACATGCAAAAAACATATGAAGTTAATGAAGCTAAGTATTTCACAATATCTTGTCCTTTATAAGATTAAATATTACGTTGAAAACAGTAACATAAATAATAACAATATGCGACAAGAATAGTAATATGGCATACTTAAACAAACGATGTTATGAATTTGCCCGGTGTTGCCAAAAAGTGAGCGAAATATGATTATCTGGTAAACTCCCTTAATGAGAGAATTACCATACTCGCTTGGGCTGAATATTGCTTAGTATAACTTGGACGTTTGTCCAAATTTCTTCACACATACTCACTTGTCTACATCATCAAACTGTTTAGAATAGGTAGGGCCTTTTTTCCATGCCCACTAGACATTTTCATATTAGAATTGCAAGATTTTATGGATTTCGCTCAATTAATGGTATTTGCGATTTATCAGAAGTCGCACTGAACAATCTCACAATTTTCTTTTTTCTCCATCTGGATGTAGAACTATAGTCATTCACGTACATAAAGCCCGTCCACAATCCTGTGATTCATATTGAATTAAAAGGATGCAGTCCCATGATATTGAATATGGAAAAGGAATTGAAATCGGGCATTCTTTTGAAGGACACCCTGCGTTTTTTTACACACCCTGCTGGATGGAGATCGAGAAATCACGGTTGCTGATCTTACGCGCGCGAGTCTTCAATTTTTGGTAATCATCAATTCATTTCACCTCTCTCCACTCACGGTAATTAGGCAGTTTGGGCATTTTGTTTGACCGTCTCAACATGAAGATAATCGGAAAATTAATTATATGGCCCTTCCCGCATAATATAATTTCGAGTCAGTGCAGGTTTTTCGAAAAATTCATGATTGAATATTTATGAATCGACATGGAAGCATGAACAGGATTCATATTCTGCTTGATATGGAGACCCATCCGTCGAAATAGAGGTATTAGGCAGACTTGAGCTTACGTTGAACATAACGGTCATGATCGGTACGTTCTACTGAACGCAAAATAGTCATCTAATCTCGGTGATTAAATTCATCAAACTCCATGAACTTATGAAAACAATGAAATTAAAAAACAATCTCTGTCAATTATGCTAAGATTATCACAAAGCTAGACAACTTGTGCAACCAATGAACCGATCTACAATCAAAATCCATGGTTTAGTCCAGTTTTATTTAAACTCAATTGGACGTGAATCTAGTTCTGATACATCACGATCTGGATATGATTTGGACATGATTATAACTTGTGGATGGCAATTATCTATAGTCGATATCAGTTCAATCGAAATTTCGTTGACTCTTCAAGATTAACAGAAATTCAAAATGAACTATTTTCACATTCATGATATTATAGGTCAATCCCTTCGATTGGGAGAATTAGAATTAGTTCGGTAGTGTCGCGAAAAAATAGAAAAATTAGGAAATTAATTCGAATTATATTTGTTTATGTTTTCTCCATGAGAGTTCCATTGGATGATTTCTTATATTTAAACATAGTTCCTTTCGGGTTTTCACTCCATCTTTTAGTTTCGGTTTTTGCCATCACCGAATCTGGATCAACTGCGACTTCCTTACATTTCTTCATATTTGTCGCAAAATCTTCGTCCGCAGTTTCTTTATTGACAGACATCGGGCAGGCCGGCACTGCTTCATTATGGTGATCTAGGATATCAATTGAAGAAATCAGAAGCCTAATTCCTTTTGCCTGTCTTTTCTTCTTAATTTTTTTTGTATCCATCAGTTCCAGTAGTTCAACATTTCTGAAAGAAGCAAGAGGTTCAATACTGATATTCGATCATTATGGACAGATATTGGTTTATATGACCAACCGTTTGAGCAATTTAAAAAGTTTTTGAGCCACAAACTCTTTGTAACTCTGAGATACACCAAAACTCTCGAAGTTTCCATTACTTTCGGAATGAGATCGTGCTGAAGGCTTTACATGAGCTCCTACAAGAGATATGTCTAGTGTTGAAATAATACGACGGCATCAATTAATAAAATTGCGATGAGTGCTGACTACACATATAGGTTATGTGATAGATAGAATCAATTTACCATTTAATTTAGTCTCGGATTTCTCATTATTGAATAGAGAATTTTGTAAAAAATCATTGTCAGTCGCTTCTCTCAAGGCTTCTTTAATATTTTCATCTTCTGAAGATGACCCATCAATGTGATCAATCATTGTTACACATTCCGGATGAAATCACCAATATGAAGACATTTGGGTAGAAGTACCGTTTGTTGTCACTGTACCTTTTTTGGCCATTTTATTTCCAAATCATTCTATAAATATAATAAAATTATAAATTAGATTTATATAAGTTTAAGGGTTCCAAAATTCTATGAAATTATTATTTAATGATTAAGACTTTCGATTTATTCGGTTGTTCGTCCTTAGTTTCTCATTGTTCAATCAACATTAATGCTTGTTCATTGTTCGTTCTTTTTTCGAACAATTTTTGCACATAAATTTCGTTGTTAAGAACTACTTATAGCTATTTGGACTCGGTTTTTTGTTCCAATGAAACTGAGACATTCATAGCTTGTTCTATGAAAAATAATGTTTGTTTCACTTCCTTGTTTTTTTGACTTGATACCAAGTGATATTTTATATTGTAGGTTAATCAATTACAAGTGCGCATGCCCAGTAAAATTCGGATTGCATGTTGCTTCTGTGAAACGCGGCTTAATTTAAGTTGTGTTGCCATGGTTAGTATTATCAGCTGAAGCTAAACTTAGAATCAATGTTCAATAGATTTTTTATAAATAAATGAACATTAAACAACCCTTAATTCTTATCGGGCTATCAAGAACTATAGGTGAACAATCAAATTGGAGAAAACGAATTGTTTATGTGCCGAGCAACGCAAGGCTAAAAAAAGGGCCATGTAGGACCGCAACATGGCGTGGAAACCAGCACGAATTATGACACCCGTGAAAGATGTAAATTTTATATTGATGAAATAAATGTTAATTCGTTTTTGTTTTTTTGAGCGCTGGTACACAATTGTATCCACAGGCATATATGTGGTATTGCTTTTCTCTCTATAAAAACGAGCCACAAAATCTTTACCCCCAGAAAAAAAAGTCTCATGAGTTATTGAAGATCAAAAAAGTTAGAGAAAAAATCATCCACAACATTTTGCACAACCACCGAAAGATGTCTTTGATTCATCGGATTTCCCGAGCTCCAGTTCATAACAAGAATAGTAAGTTTTTATTGAAAATAATTACGTAATATGCAACAAAATTTATAAATATGACGGATGGAGTATTGAACTCAATAGCTTCACATCAATCTTATGATTGTTAATTGCTCAACGAATGCGAGAATAAATTTTTCTTAATTTTGCAATATCCTAAAACTAAAGCTAGCCGAATTTCGCCACCATATAATTGTGATTGCAACGAGAAGGATTACTCATGATTTAAACAAAGAATCTTGTACCATTGGCATGGTGATGATGACATATCACAAATTCAACCACTTTCCATTGACGATTTCACATCACTAAAATGTACAATATCAGCGACATGGCACTGAGTATTTACGTCACATATATATTACATTTTGCTTACATGCAAAGTGAATCACAAGTAATTGGAAGATCTTGCGAGCCGGCCGAAGGCCGGCGAAGTTTGATCTAACTTATCCGAGTGTCTCGCACGAGAGATTACGAAGGTAGTATCACTACTTTTATGTCATTGACCACAAGTTCAGAGCTAAAAAAATAAAACACAGGCGCCTCTAGGTTACTATGGCACTATCTTATAGTTGTTTACTGATTCGTTTCTTTTGTGTCCGACAAACCACACGTAGGTGCATCAAGTAAACATTTTTAAATATTATTATTATATTAAGCAATAGGTAGTCATAAGAAGAAACGCCGTGATCATTCAAGCGAGAGGACGTCTAAAAGACTCCGAAAATTACAGGACATGGTAATCAGACTTTACCTGGAAGGTGAAGTAGAGATTGAATTACTCTGTCTTATCCGAGAGATAAGTTTGGAAAAAAATAAACAAACTAACCCTGTTTGTTTTTCTTTAACAAATTGAATAAATGAACTGCGACTGACATCGAAATTAATTTATTTCAATTTGCAAATGCTATAGAATAAATTTCAAGCATATCATCCGAAATCCGAAACATGATACGCAAAAATGCTCATTCAAAACTCTATAATCATGTATTCATACTAAAATTTGAACCATGACATAAATCAAAATATTTTGCAGAACTTCTCGGTGAACATAAGCGTTTAGCCACATCGCAATCCTCATTACAGGAGAAAAACTTCCAATATTATATGTTTATAAATTAATAAACTTCTTCGTCGAAGTCTCGAACGTATAATTGCGTTACAATTGTACGCCCTGATTAGAAAGTAACATTTGAAGAGATTCATTTTATTGCCAAAATCCAACAGCAACTTTTGGAGTATTTGATAGCATCCGAAATCATTTAAGAAGGATTCATCACACATCGTTTCGAATATTACTTGGTAATGAAGGAGTGTCATCCATCATACTCGATTGGTTATATAATGAAATTAAGGGGATTCATCTGATTGCAATATCGTATAGTCTCACGACGGGACTTAACATTGGACATGCTCGAACATAAAGTTATTCATTCGAACGGTTCATCAATTATGGAGTCACAAGGTTTGTATGAATTTAGAATACATATGTATTGGCACACGTGTGTCTCCAATCTTTAGAAAACGTCATATCACATACACTACAATATCATGGAATAGGTCGTCAAACTAAATCAATTTTGATAAATCTTCCATTATGTGTAATTCACATGACAAATTTTTCTCATAAATTCCCAACATCATATCTTGGATTTCTGCGATCAGAATGTACGTATATGGAACGTTGGAAAAAATGTCATGTATCCAGCGACAAACAGATGGAAATGTTTGTTAGAACAGCACTTTCATCTCTGTATAGAGAGGTTTGACCAAGTTCAACTAAGGCGATCCAGAATATAACAACCTAAACAAAGACGGCTCGTGATTTGTTGGGAATTGAAAGGTTCTATACAAATATTGATATTAACGAAGATGCAACTGGAGAACTCGATTTCATCTCGGCACAGAAGATCCATACGTTGGTCATAACCATTTCCAATCATGCGATTCATGGTCATCATTTTACATTAATGAAAACTAAGACTATGCGGTTACAGATTTCAATCGTTCAGTATTCTAGATGTTGCACTGAAAAGG
Organism: Meteorus cinctellus; assembly: GCA_030523045.1. Classification (NCBI taxonomy): domain Eukaryota; kingdom Metazoa; phylum Arthropoda; class Insecta; order Hymenoptera; family Braconidae; genus Meteorus; species Meteorus cinctellus. The sequence continues at coordinate 49,603 of JAPYZF010000343.1, forward strand.
GAGAAAATAAAAGAATATTCTACTAGTTTGAGTATGACATGGGTTGACGAAGAATTGGTATCAAGTACTTGATTGAAATTCAATTCACTAATTCGGGTGTTAAATCTGATGCAATAAGTACATGATACTCAATGTATTTATCTGGGCTTGGATTAGTCATAATGGATTTCATGATACCGCAAAGAAATGAATTCATTTAATAATGAGCCATGCATGAATGGCGCACGAACTTAAACTGACAATGACATTTTGAAACTGCTGAATAACACTGATACACCTATCTAAGTCCTTTATAACAGCACTTTTTTTTATAATTAATAAAGATAACGATGATGAAAGTTGCAATAATAAATTTAAATGCGCTTCTAACATCAACCATGATCATAATGAACGTGATAATATCAATAAAAAATAACAATACTAATAATGTATAATTTTAACAATAAAACTGTGGATAGAATACGATTATAGCAAAAATTGCGGATTTCCAGGGTGGAACCATACCCAAATCAAGATGATTTCCGAATGAAGCTTCGACCCAAATTTTCTACTGCCTCGTATATGTTTATTAGGATATATATACAAAGGGATTTACGAAGAAACAGTTTTTATGCTATGAAATCGCAAGAAAAAAATGAGAGCTGAATATACGCGGATTAAATACTGCTGGCTTAGCCGCTACGCGGCGGAGAATCTAGCAGTATTGATCACTCCCAGCGAGGGTGAATCAAATGGAAAAGCGTGAGGAAGATATGGATGTACTGGTGGAGAACACTCCGATAGACCTACCCAGATTGTTTCATCATCTATACATACTAAAGATGTATAGGTTTATATACCATGCATACATACCGCCCAAGTGTCTCCTCCATTGCGAATTTCCATGAATAAGAGAAAGACGAACGATTGCAGCCGAACCCCTCCTGCTGAACGGAGGGATTCGACTGCGACCCTGCCGATAGGATGTTGGTGAGTGTAATGGTGTCGGTATATAAGACATGAACAGCCAACGTCTGCTCCTGACAGCCCATTACCACTGCACAGACGCAGTACCGTATGCGAGAGGAAGAGAGATGATTAAATACATGGTTTGAAGAACTATACTTGGTGCACGCGGTATAACAAAAAAAACTAATTATATGATAATTCGGGGAAAAAAATAACCCGTCAAATACCATTTGAACCCAGAGAGCGAAGAGACAAAATTCCGCGATGCTCATTGAACCTTGGAAGTGTATTGCATTCGACATCAGTTCAAATGGCAGATGATGCAACAATCAAGTGCTTCACTCGGAATTTATAGCTTTGTTCGAAGTTTAATAGCTGGAATTCACCATATTTTCCCAAGATTTTTCACATGTCAGAAATCACCGACCATCGAAGTAAGTTCCAACTCTACTGGAATCTACAATCATTATAACAATGAATAGAGTATGTAATTTTCAAAATGATCAGTTTGTTGATTTTTCCTTTTTTATTTTCCATTTGCAGCAAGAGAGGAATGAGAAATTTGCTCTTCAGCTACTCGAGAAGAATGCTCCCATATCTATTTCTGTACCCAACAGATTTCATCACAAATTTCCGTAATAAAAGAAAATGAATAACTAAGGAAATGACTAGTAGCAATGTAAATCATGAAGCTGCAATTTCACTAATTTAAAAATGATAGTGATCACAAACAAGGACCGTCAGGAAGAAGTAATCTTTCAGAGCTATCACTGAGTCTCGATTCTAACTGCGAATCTTGCAATGAAATCGCACTGCTCGAGCATTCTTGTAATCGTCTATGAAAGGACTTAACTAAGTTGACTCCTTAATCTCATTTCGATATTATTCCAGCCAAATCAAATTCGATTAACTTCGGCTATGGGGACGGAAGGAATAATTCCATGTAAACATCGGAAAAGGCAAAAATGACAATCCTGCGGCTATCCGACGTATTATCGATGAAAATTACACCCTAGACTCATTGCAATAGTTCGACGACCAATTATTTATGATTATTTATATTTTTCATTGCATTTGATTGATTAGAAATATATAGATACAATGATCCCATCGGATATATTTTTTGTCTTTATTTTGCAGCTTGAAGTCACCTGATGTTTTGGCCTCAAACTCATCAGGCTCAGGCGAAAGTTGAAAGCATGCCGTTTCTTTAAATCATCTACGAAACAAATTCTCTAAGAAATGTCTCATTGTAAAGTTGAAATCATTGAGAAGAAATTTGGACCATGTTTCAACTGTCTCAATAATCAACATTCACAAATGTCAGTACTTTCAACAACAGTGACCTGCTTCATTGAGTCCACTAGTTCTCAAATTAACCGAAATTCATAAAAAGAAATAATATTGTTTGGACCTATTGATAAATCGTCATCGAAGAATTCATCATTCCTCCGGCATCGTTCTCATTATTGCCATGACTGTTACAGATTATTTGAAAAATGAGTAGGAAACTATTGATCGTTCCTGAATCAAAAAATCTTGTGCTCAGATACTCTCGCGTATGGGATTTTCCAGCGTGATTGGATTAATACATGGAACCCAATACGATGCTCAAGATTGGAATATATACTATGTATTATTAACTTGAAAGAGTAACCGATGAGACAACAGCTACCAGTGTGAAAACGAAAGTTTGAAGAAAATAACCAAACCTCACTTTAAAATGGAAAACACAAGTATTTTATAACTTCCCTTGTAGCAGTTATAATTGGAAGTCGGTCAGTCTCACCTCTTTTACATGTGCACGTGCGTGTAAAAAAAATTTAGGGCGACAATACTTCAGGTAAAAAATCACACGTTCGATAATATACTTGGATTTTGCGGGGTGAGTAGGTGAGATGGAGCCGATCATTTTTCCCATTCAATGAGATTTACGAGTGATTCGGCATGAAATGACTGCATCACAACTTAAACAGGTGAAGAACTCTCAATCGTAGAGGTTACAAGGAACAATATACTTTTGTTTAATAACTATGTACAATAAATTTCAATGTGGAGATTTAATTGAAAATGAACTGAAGAGAGTTTTATCATTGACGTGATCAACACAACCGAAGATGTGATTCGGAAATTACGTAATAAATATAAATCGTTGCATATGGGCACTTCGGAAAACAATTTGTATGAATTAAAAGTCTCATCCGTTGAACGGTCTATTGCCATGAGATGAGAGAGACGAATGTGGCGTCTCGCAAGACCAGCAGCGCCACGCCTCTTGCCACCCTCACATGGACCGTGAGTTTCACAAACCACGCCTATTCCAACCCACCATCATGTTGGCTCTCACTTCAGTCTCTTTATATACATGTACGTATCCTTTGTATTTGTGTTGGAACCCGAGGGCTAATAATTTACGTCACGAGCACACTCCTCCATAAAGAGTCGACAACACCAGCAGAAGCTATTCTGTATTTCACAAATATCCATTTCTCATCGCAACGTTTATAATAGTATATAACTCCCAATTTTCAACACTTATATTGACATACGTACTGTAATCATCAGTTTATATAGAGTAACGAAGACAGAATAATCAATGAATATTCAAATATCTGGCAATATACTGACTCCACATTTTGTCAATTAAGAGTTACGAATAATGTGACGAGGCGACTAATTGGATTAGGATTGAAGAGTCAGAATGAAACAGAAGTGATTCCATTGGGAAATTCCCTTTTTCCACAACAATTTTTTCACAACATCAACCTAAATATCTTTTGGTATACAAAAGAATAAACACTTCACATAGAGAATCTCATCTTTTGTCTGTTTTTTTTTTCCAAAAATACCAACATAGCTGATAGAATGCAGAGTTTTAAGGAGATTTATTTTTAAATGTGTCGCAACATAATTCCATCATTGTGTATAGCACAACTTACATGAGCATTGAATAATAATTTACGTATACAATGAGAATAGCGATTACTCTATCCATCTCAGTTTTGTCAACAATACCACAGAAAAAATGAAATAGTTATATATTTATAGAGAATAAATATGTTGATGCCGCGAAATTTGATGTGGGTATCAATCAAATGTTCTTGCAGAGCAATGAAAAATTTATCGTATTGCTCGAGAAAATTTGGGACATGTGATTCCACTAACATCACCATTAACATCTTCTGAAATACAGCATGGCACAGTGCAATTGCGACACAAGCCATAATTTCACCGCGAAAACCTTGTAAAATTTCCGATGTGATACGCCGACGCATCACGCTGGTAGTTCAATAAGTAACAGATCAGATGCGTACCGAGAACGAGATTTGCATAATATAAGTTGGTTTTGCTGGTGAAGAATTTACTTGATGTAAAGGTTCACGCAAATAGTTGGTTTTTTACTAATTCTATCTTGATCGTTGATTCCTTGATGATTCAACGTGATAAAAATAGTTTGTCAAACTATACGCTAATATGAGAAATTTTCATCAATTCTGACCCCATTGTGTCTTAATCCCGATGTGATTGATAATTTATTATTTGCGCTGCAATTGGAATTAGAGCATGAACATATGTTCGACACTACAGTCAGGAGTTGAGGGGACCAACTAATTCTCTCAAATTCGTTATAAGTAAACGTATTTTCTGTACTGATTTTGAATTATTTAACTGTACTAACGACATGCCTCGCGATTGTCGTGCGCTTTACGTTGATTTTCTCATAATTTTTCGTTAATATTATTTACTATAATATTTTATTGTGCACTTCTTATTAGTTTTGTAAAGTCAATAATATTGAATTAACAGCGGCGAAAATTCCATAAGAGGAATTTAATAGATTCTATTTCATGGATTAGTTCCAAAGCAATATGGATATTATCTGCAATAACTACGCTTTCTCAACAATCAAATGACATACCAACCTTGATTATGCCTCCAACTTGACATCAATAATTTCTGTCTGCGAATAACTGCAATAAGCATATGTATATCAATGGTTTAGTATAGAACCGAAAAGACTTCACGACTGGCATTGGAGTAAAGAAATATTAATTTTAAACCAAAGCATCAGCTGCATAACGAATCAATATACAGAATTCGCATCTAAAATTCGTAATTTGCATCTAAAATTCCGAGCTGAATTCAATTTCCATTCAAAATAAACAACGAAAAGTGAGGATTGATAAAAATAAGCATACAGTCATCTAGTCAATGTGATGGTTAAGTCCGTTTCAATTGGATACTTGAATCACAAATAATTATATAACTCATCAAATTTTCCATGCAGATTGAATTGAAGTGTGAGAAAAAAATCGAGAGTTGTTGATTAGGAATATCAGCGGTGTGCCAAGAATATCGGAGAGAACCCAACAGAAGCAACTAATGCGGCAATTTGGATTGATAAAATTATGATATCAACATGTTGACTCTGAAAAGAATTTTCTTCAATCTTCTGGAATCTGAGGAAAATTCGAATTCTGTTATAGAAATTCACCAAACTCGAATTTTCGATTCATTTGGTTCTCTGAATTGATTTTCTAGAAAATTTTAAATTCATTCTTTCATGACTCTTCCCCAGTCAGAAAACGGATCCAGCAGCACTGCATCCTGAACCGGTTAGATTTAGGCGTATATAAGAGTTAAATTGACATGTTAATTTTTAGCTAAACAGTTACTTAAAAGTGTATAGCGAATCTCAATATCGAATTGGTGGTATTTTGACGTACTTTCATGTTACTTGCACATATTGTTGACAGTGGAAGTGAACGACAAAGGTGCGAACTTGACTGTAACTCTTCGTTCCACAAGAAAACCAGTTCGAAAAAGAATTATTTCGTCGATGCTATTTTTTTCGCAAGCAAATTCCCAATGAATTCGGCTCACCGATTGATACAAAAAACTTGTGAAATGATAAGCTTCATAAAATTGGACATCCATCTTAAAATTCCTTGGCAGTGAATTTTGAATGCATATTTTTCCAATCAACTGGAACTATACATGAGTGAATCACCACTCAATTTATCCCTGAAACGAAAGAAAACCCCCATGTCCATACATTCAAACCCGAACTCTGGAGCATGATGAACTGACGTTGCCGACTGATCCTCTCATCACTCTTTTGACTCAAACTTTTGATTCAAATGATAAACCTGTATCGCGATACATATAGAGATTTGAATTCACTCTGGACATTCCTGGTGTTTCTTTCAACACATTATGAATTACGCGCTATTATTTTAATATTAATGTTTTGTTGTTAACATTTTGATGAACTTTTATTTACGAAATTTTTTAATTGTTGTTTGAATACAGCATGTATCTCGTCTCATTTTCTCATTCGGCTCGACTATATATGAGGATTGAAACACTGACAATTGAGACGTTGAAGTGTATAACTCTTAAAACTTTGTATCAACGCTTTTATCAGTGGTGAAATACGATTTCATTCCAGTTGATTTGTTACATATAACAACTGTCTATTTTTATATAAAGAGAGTTACGATCGGGGAATATTCAGACGAGAGCTCTGGACTATCAACTATATACGTAATTCAAAAGTAATACTCGTTCGAGCCACACGGTCAAAATCGAATCCCCGAAATTATTCGGAGCAGAAATTGACATAGTTTTATGGAATAAAAAAATCGGACAATGAATTATTACTGCAGAAATAGTGATTTCTGAATCACAATTCAAGATACTATAGTACATATGATAGTTACATAAACAAACGAATAGATGTATATTAATTGTTGATATATATGGCGAAGAAAAATAAGTGGTAAGCTATGTCTTTTGATAGAAACTTGTATCGACGCTGAATGAATCAAAATGTGTCCCGTTTGATGCATGTACATACACACGTCGGTGGTGTGCCCGTCCCAAAAATTAGCCGCAGTGACACGCTGAAGAGTTCAAATTGAAACTATATGTATAGCACTATACAGTTATAGCCTTACCCGCATTGCCGTATACCCCACCATCAGAGACCAAAGCGTAAAGTTGAAGGTATAGTCCCTTACGTCTATTAGCCGCCATTCGCGTTTACCCTGGGAAAATGAACTGACGCGTAACTAACTGGTGTATCATTAATTCTAATATGTATGTTTATATGTGGATATAGTTCATGCATAGGGTGAAAGTCACATAATATATATATGTATCGATATACATATGTCAATGTTACGGTGTAAGGCCAATCTCACTGAATTACCCTACTCACCGACCTATACTCACTTCAGATGAGTTTTATGCTGGTCACGTGAATATTTCTTTACAAATACTATTATATATGCAGGGAATATTGTTATATATATAAAACTAATCTCTTTGAATCAAAATTCATGGACTCACTGAACTAATGAGATCAACAACCAGTCACACTCTGCGAATCCGAATGTGTAACTAAATGCATTGTAGTTGGTCCTAACATTATTGCTGATGCGTTATGTGCCTCAAAAATGACACTACATACTCACGCGTATATTAAAAATAACACCAATATTTTTGGATAGGAAATTACATGTTTTTTTCAATATATTTAAATTTGTCATGCAGATATTGAATTATGGGTGGGGAATAAATGGGAAACTATGGAGAATTGAGACTCAATATTATTTGAACAAAAAGTAATACGAAAAGTGAAATGATCCAGAAGAATTTCATTACATGATCACCGAAACCCGATTCCAAACCCCTTCTTGGAACCAAATGAGTGTGCTTAAAAAAACACAAATGTTATTAATAAATAAGTGGAACGAAAGCCATGAATAGGAATAGATATGAATGTGAAAGAACAGTATCGTAAAAAAAAAAAGAAAACAAATTTGGCAAACGAGGTATGAAGCCACATATGTAAGAAGTACAAACAGAGCACAGGCCACCAAGCCTATTTTGGTACACGTGTCACGGCACGCTCGATCCTTCTCCACCCCTATGTCGCCCCGTCTCACAACGACCGAGTATGTATACAATAGGACACGCGTTTTGCCACGTGAGTTGCTCTGCACCAGAATTTCTCTCTGTTACTCCTCCATCTCTTTCGCTCACACTCACACAATCGCAGATAATTGTCAGTAAGCTTCACCAACGATCTAAGTAACGGGAAGCGAAACTGATGAGTGGGAATATTGAAGACACGACAGACGTATATGCATATTGTTCAATCAATTTGTAATGTGTTCCTTGAAATTAGTTGCAACTTATTGTCACCTCATTAAACATATACACTCAATTTACTTTTTGTATCTCAAGCATATTACTTTGCATTGAGATAGTGTACAGTGAACCTTCAATAAAAACACAATTATTATTGAAAACAGGAAAAATTTAGAGTCACAAATATAAGTTAGCAATTATAAGCGATGATTTACAATCACCTACAATCGCGTTTTCTCTTTCTGATATTGTACTTAGAATAAAGGAAAATTCACATATACTATATCAAGTGAGATTGCAGTTATGTCGGGGTCCAGTGAAAAAACAAATCAGGTGTATGAAAGATTCGGGATGAAGCTGAATTCAAATATGCATCAAATTCAATTCAATGAAACTAATATATCTATGAATATAATCGGGCACAGTTATCATGGAGTGCACTACGATATAGGAATAATTTCAGTTAATTGCTCCTATGCAATTAATATATAGGATAGTACTACTGTAGCACTCCCCATTTTCTGTTATTCGGGAAAAAAAAAACAAATTTTAATACTCTATAGAGTAAAATTGATACGGTTACGCCAGATTTTGGCATTCATTACACTGAGGAAAAATTGATGCATTCAATTACAGCGCGTAGGTTCATAATAGCTATACATATCACAATATGTTAGTATATCGTGCGTATACTGGAAACGACAAAAATTCAACTGAAAATGACAACATAATATGTATTCATTTTATGAATACGGAATAAATAAAACTTACCGCAGCATGCATGAGAATTCCATTGTTTTGTAGTTGTGAAGAGACAAATCATAGAAGATAAATGAATCGGTAACTGAAATTATGCGATTACAACGAAATCAACTTGAATAAAGATTCCTCTTCATCTGTGGACTGCTATCATGTCATTCGCAAAAATCAGATTGGACCATTGAACTTTCTCACTATATTTTTGAATATATACGTAATGATAATGATGATGGCATGTTTATATTTGTGTGGCCCGAAAGTGAAACGAGAAACATTGATTAAATTTTTTTTTTCCTTTTTAAATTGTAATTTGCGATTCATCATCCATATATGGATCAAGTATATATACTTGGAATATTCTATTGATGCGATACAATTGAACAACAATTCTCCAAGTTGTGATTTTGATTTTTTTCTGAGTAAGTAATTTTATTCCTCAATAGCGCATATGAGACAGTAAAAAAAAAGAATGCACAATTTTCGTACTCATCAGAATTGGATTTGATTGAATTCAATTTGGTCTACCTCGCCACTATATAATGGTGTGATATCGGACCGAACGCTCTGTTTTCCATCTCACTATTTTATTTTCCTGTTTATAAAATTATTGGTACAAAAGTACTATAATGTCATAGTTGCATTTATTTGAAAACAATGACACCTAATGTACAGATGGAAGGAAGAAGTGTACGATTCAAGACACGGTTGTGTTATGATGAAGTTCTCTCATAAAGATTTCATCAAATCGACGATATTTTTTTCCAGTATGTTGAAGGAAGTTCTGCTGTCACCGCCCTTTTTTATGAATTTAATTTTGCATACCTAGAATGGTTGGATTTCACAGTATGGAATTAAGTGTTTTCATCGAAAAGTCAAAAGGCATTGTATTATATATGTATCATTGCATCCATTTTCCAGACGTTGATGAAAAGAATACTCAAAGAGATAAGTAATCTCGTGCTAATTCAGCCCGGCACCATGTTCATCCCAGCGATTGGGTTGACAGGGAGGAAATGGAAATTTCACATTCATAAATATGGAAATAATAATAGGGATGAATCGGTAATAGCGCAAGCAATGATCAAAGTACGATCTTGAACGACATTGATACAGTACCACATGATTCTTTGTTTTTTCTAACCATTCAAATAGCGCCGAACCGTCAAATAGATTTTAGGTAAACCATGTTCAACCACTTGTGTAACCTCATAAGCATATTTGACCAATAAATAATTTACCAAATGAATTGATCCCTCAGGACTATAAACAGATACTTATAGGCACGCGATCGCATGCGTAGAAGAGTCGATGGCAAAACAGTTGTCCTATATTGTCGTAGTTTGGCCAGCAATTATGTTGGACAATATCTGTGCGATAGCTGACATGAGACCCCTACTGTGAGAACTGAAACGGCAGGAGCCTGCGGCGTGAAATCTCTATTATAGAGCTCGCTCATCACTAGCTATCCCTCTTGTAGCTGTTGCTGACAGGGGGCCTTGCATCACTTATACGGAAAACGAAGGGAGTTGGGGCGAGTAGTGTGTAATCGGGAATTAAGTGTTTGAACGGAAATCCAACCACTCTCTATAAATATGCAATACAGTTTCAGCTACAGTCTCTAGAGATTATCAATGATGTCGTACAACTAAACCTTCATTTAAGAAACGCTCTATTATGGGAAGTGATAAGCGGATAACGTTTTCATATATATATAAAGACGACGATTACAAAACTGACCGATTAACATGAAACTCCCATCAATGTGTTTCTCGGTTATTACTGATAGGAGTCATTGTAATATTTATTTCATGCAAGTAACATGACGAAAACGTTTGTATGAACATACCGAAGTGGGAACAATAATCAATCATTCACAAACATAGACAAGTCTTATATTAGAGACTGTAAAACATTGACACTCTGGCTGATTAGCGGAATCAAGTAGTATTTAAGAGTAGGTTGACCATTGAATGGGTGATCATTTAGTCTTTCGACTTTTTTACTGGCGTTAACTGATTGCTCCGAGATAAGGGGATGATAGATTTGATATTGTATGACATTAATTTGTGAAGGATACGGGGAAGAGTATTGGCCGAGAATGGCATTAAGATGGTATTTTTTAATGTGGCTCAATGACCTTCCTTGTATTTCTCAGAGACAAATCAACTACAGGAGTGAAATTAACATATTCGCAAAGTTTTATATCGTTTTCAAATGGTGGTCGAATAGAAAATGAACAGAGGCCGTATATACACAAACAGAATTCATTAACGATATAGTCGAACTTTTGGTTTTTCGTCACAAAAATATGCTTTTCATTATTGCCTACTGACTGTAGTTATCTTCTGCTGTGTATACATCTCATTTGCAAACCTATTCCACAATCCATTATTCTCTGACGGAATAATGTTACTGTATTATAGTAAATCTCAGCGATGGAAAATAATTTTTTCCCGCGCTACATTGTGCTATTGCTCCCTCCAACGTGACAAATTGAGATAAATAATCGCCCATGTCAATGACAACATGCTGCATATGGCGGCCGTCGGCACTCGAGACTCTACAGTTGCGGTTCAGAACACTTGAGGACGGTAGGGAATACTCGAGAAATTCAGTCGCGCATTGAATGCATTATACAACTATACAACCAATCATAATGACAAATCTACATGTATAATTTCATCTTCCAACATCTTCTAATTACATTGTGATTGATCGTCAATTATGGATCACATATAAAATGAACAAACGATCGCAAATTTTGTTTCGTGTGACGAATATCTGGTTATGCTTTGAATAGGTAAGAAAAAGTCAAAGCTCGCATATATTTCAGTTTTGATATCATTCGTTGTGAGAAAATTCTCGACAATTTCACCAAGACAGAGAAATTCTAGTCATAAATTAATCTGCAAAATCGATCATGCGATAAATGTTAAGCATCTAAACCAATTCGAATGGTAAAGTTTGCTGAACATTATACGCGGAGGTCTTAAAGCATACAAAGAGAATGATGTTGGTGGTGCGATTTAAGTTCAAAACTCGTTCGACATTGTACGTATATATTTACCGGCGCCTGGCGTCGCATGTCTCGACAATACGACTCCCCTTCAGCTTGTATACTTAACAACCCTCCACCAAACTATTGTGGTCGTATTAACACCTCGCATAATTGCATCGCACTATATACACGTATTGTGCCGCAAAAACATAGCTCATTTGAATATTTGCCAACTATTCACAATGATGGGAAGGCTAATATTTGTACTGACAATCACGAGATGATTCGTTTCTCAGGCTGTCATTTCAACCAAGTCTTTTTTATGTGTATGATATGATCAATAAAAATAAGGTACATGAACATAAATAGATATATTATCGTAGTGATTTTTTGCCGAGATGTTTTTTGGCACTTAGTTCCATATTCATATTTGAGAGCTTTTTATATTCATGTAAATTTCACACATACTATCAACCCCATTTTCTTCATGTTTCAGTTGTAACTAACAGTCACACGCTTCCATTACATAAGCTTAAAATTCGTTGCTCCTGAAATGAACTTTGCCACGTTCATGGAAAATGACCCTAAGAATTAGTTAAGCAATTGAGTTGCAGCGTGAAAAAAAATTAATGGGAAATCTTTTTGATAGGAATAGAAAGAAGTTTGGAAAATTCGCAGTTTTCTGAAATGGACCCAATATAATAACCTGCTCATAATATTCCACTATTTCTGTGTTAAAGATCCAACGTTGAGCCTGAGACATTTTAAGCAAAAAAAATCTGTCCCGATATTAATGACAAGATGCGTTTGTCATCTTGATTTCTTCCATAACAGTTTATTTCTCAACTGTAACGAATGCTTTTGTTATTCATCTCTTTCATATCTATTCACAGAAAATTTTGCACCGTACTTTCTCACATGGTGATGTCGTTGTCCATCTGTAATATATAGGTATATTTGAATTATAGAGGTAAGTAAATAGAATGATTTCGTTTGCAGTAACTATAAACCGCAGGAACATACTTGCGTCGCATTGTTATGACAAAGGTAAATTGCACTATAAAGTTTCGTCCTATCAGCGCTCGCGCTGATAATAAGTTCACCCTCAGTGTGCATCCATTGGTTGACTTACTCCGCCCAGGGGTTGATATCGATTCACAGTTATTCCTCTCCCCACCTTGCAATCGCTGGGGTCGTGGAGATATATAAGGGTGAAATCCCCCGGGACTGAGGCGATAGTCGTGCTCAAATGTCACAACACTCTGCTCGTCTATATTATCGCAATTTCGTTTTCACATTCTGCTGAAGTGCGTAAATGAAAATTGAATTTAGTTTGCAACACGCATTGGATAAAAATTTGAATTGATATTCAAATATAATTGTTTGAAATTGTGAATTATGATAATTCTGAATTGTGATTTCATATAATTTTTGTGAATTTGTGCGATTGAATTGATATGGCATCCCATCTTAGTTATAACTATGAGGATCGTGAACGTAGAATTAATGGAAGACATCGTGTGGCACCAACTGCATCCAAACCGCCTGATTCCATATGTCCAAGGTATATTAGATGGAGCATATTTATATTGAATGATACGGAACTTTGATTCCCCTACATTTTGCTCATATTTAATCGTGTTGCAATGTCTTTTGATTATTATTTTTGACTCATGTATAATTGTAAACAAAATAATTATTATAGTTAACTATGAATGTATCAACCATGGAAAATTTTTATAATTGTTGATAACAATTGTTATCAACAATTATAACGATTAGTAACAAATTATTTGCAGCACAAGATTCTATCTAGGGCCAGGCAGCGATATAAGTGAAGAAGATCTTACGGATTTACCGTCTTGTGCTTATGCTGGACGCACAACGCAACACGTGGCTGCTCATACTTCACCTCATGCTAATTCACATTCACCCTTGCAATATCATATGCCATTACCTAGTCAAGGTAAATTTTTCATGAATATTATTTCACATAGTGCAGTTCACCTCACTATGTTTTGAATTATTTTTAAACGGTAATGACTTTTTTTTCTATTATAATTTCTAACAAATTTGAACCTCATTTTTTTTGGTTGAATGTGTAGATCACAACGATAATGAAATGAATGGGATTGAGGAAGGCTATTACTTGAATGGTAGTCCGTATAGAAATCAGAGAAATGCGGCAAATATACGTGAACGCCGACGGATGCTAAGGTAAGAATAATAAAACAAGCCATATTCAGAGGGTTCATTCTTTTTAAAAAGGCATGATGAATATCGGCGGGTAAGAGTATCTAACAAGAGCTTTTTTTCTTTGAATATTTCATTTGATTATAACACATTATCACGAATCCAAAATTATCCGTGAAATTAATTAATATTCATTTCTCCAGAGAATAATATTGTGGCAATGAATTACGCTCCGTTGGTTCGGTCAATTTCTATTATCAGGGGTCGCGAGAGAGTAACAATGATGGGAATGGCTCTTCTAGTAATTTTCAAAATTATGTTTTACAATATTTTATACAAACCGGTAGAACAATTCGTCAACTTGACAAGTTTTAAGAATATATTTTATTGAAAACGAATTAATTATCAGGCGTACAAAATAACGAAGATTTGTGTGGCGCGTTCAGGTGCAAGATATGAACTTAGCTGACTTGAACGACGCTATTCGGATACAAAAAGCAAAACTGCCACACAGATCACTAACACTCATTCATCCGTGCACACAAATGAAATATGGACAAGAAATTATTGTACTTTCGCAAATACTCAATGGTTAATTTTGATTATACATAACAAAAGTTATGAAAAAATTCAATTTTAGGAACAGTTCATCAGCATTTTCCAGATAGTTCCGCCAAAACCCAATTGCAATGTTTCTATTATCTATATCTTTTGATTATTTCTTCTTTCCCGAGAAGCACAAGTATATATTTTCATTCGATACATTTGATTCGTTAGCGAAAACGATTGCTAACTCTGCCTCAAAAATTTAATTGAAATCTAATTCTTACCCAAGTGCATTTCAGGACGTTGTCAGTAGAACTGGATACTGCATCGGCACTTCATTTCTATTTTTCTTCAAATGACACTTCAATAAAACCAAATGGAACGATTTTTTTTTGTTGCTGATTATTAATTGGGATAAAGATTTTGGGGGGTACTGGACATAACATCAGCCAAAATTCCATTCAATTATTTTCTAACATTCCATGGGTACTTCGACATTCTCGCTATCAATGCTATTAATTTTCGTGTCAAATATGAGTTTCTTTCATTTAGTACACGAATTTTCACGTGGACAGTTGGAAATTTATACAAAATTTATATGTCAAGGTATAACTACATCTGCGACTCACGATATAAAGTCCTTCTCTTTGTTTCGAACAAGCAATGTGAGATTGCATTTGTAACAAAAGAAATAAAAAAATACTTTATGAGCTTTACAACAATTTCCTTCCTGAATCTGTATAGTGCGTGTGAAACGGTTTCCAAGCATTATATTTTCATAACTTTCCTGCTCGGAATTTCATTCAATAAAATTTTAGAAAAGTTCAGCAACTTGAAATTGAATACATTAATTATATTTCACCACCATTTGTATTGATTTTTAATTTAATAATTTAATCACATGTACGGTTAATTGACGTTCCCTACAATTTTCATGTTTTCTCGAAACATGAATGTAGATATTGTATAATGTGATTCTAGTAACTTCCACTGAAATTGAATAGTGTTGCGATGATAATTTGTACGAACAAAAGTTTTGTAAAAAATTCTCTTAACATGGCTCAAAATGAGCGACATATCGCCCGTATTTTTAAAATCGTTTTACTCACCGTAGGATTAATTCTTCTTCACCTCGTATAGTGTTATTATCGCAGATTCTAAGTGTAATTAAAATTTTTAGCAGCATAAACTCGGCATTCGACGCGCTTAGGGGCCATGTGCCAACATTTCCCTATGAAAAGCGTCTATCAAAAATTGACACATTGCGACTTGCAATTGCGTATATTGCACTTCTAACAGAAGTACTGAAGGTGAAAAACATTGATCCTTTGACGTATATTGAGATGTGTTTGAGAGGCGAGATGAGCAATGAACGCGCTGAATGGAATACAAGTGGTAAAACAAAGAAAGATTTATCCATACGGTGTGATGATAAAATCAGTTATAACAATTGATTGTTTCTCTATAACTTTTTCCTCCACAGACTTGATGGCTCGCCTTGCTTGGATAAATTGGGAGAATCTTGGCGTGAACCCTAACCGACGATCAGCTTTGACGACCCTCAATTTGACTGCAGATAACTTGAATTGACACACATTATAAAAATATAGTTCGCATCCATATCATTTATTTCTGTTGTAAATAATGCCTTGTTGGCCGAAAATTACCATTATGATTAAGATCACATGTTATTTATATAGCTGACGTGCAATACGAACGAATTATATTTCGTATTATTGTGTACCTGTTCGGAGCCAGTTAGAATTATAATTAGTGTAAGTAGAGTATTATTTCGAATAATATTTAAATAAAAAATATTGCAATAAACATTTTCTATACAATAGTACTCAGTAGGTTATTCATTCAATCCATACAATATTGTTGAGTCAACTCGTTACGAGACGCGGTGGATACCAGGATGATCACTACAATTCTTCATATTTTCCTGAATTTTCGGATCCGGAATTGTAAATAATGGAGACAATGGCTCTGGGACTATGTTATATGTGAATCAGAACTTCGACAAGATGTTGTTCTACGACTGTTATAAGCTTAACAGTTGAGGGCTCCAAATTTCAGTCTACAGCAAAAAATTCTCTTGTATGAAATTTTTGTCACTCAAAATCACAGCGTAAGTCGAATTCTGGGTGTTATTGTATCCCTGCCAATGACAATACCTGAAAAAGTTGGAATCAGCTCACTGAATTGATTAGTTCATATTTAAACAACACTCACATGCGAATTCTATTAATTCGATTATATACATTGACTATGAAATTGCGAATCAGTTTACCGCATCATTTTCCAGAAATACATACTTAAAATCGAATGATATATATGTACATATATGAAGTATATCGAAACTACTTACATTCCCTTGGGACGATCAACTAGGGGGGAATGTTTTAACCCTTTCGCTACGAACGCATTCTGTGGCGCGCTACTGTCGCTGAGTCAACGTTCGTATTTAGCGAGCGTCAAGTTTTGGGTGACTATAGTCACCACTCGTAGCGAAAGGGTTAAGAAACAATCGAAAAGTGTGTTCTACGCCCCAACTATACTAATTTGGGCTACCACAAGAGATATTGCATTATTGTTAGTTCATATATTGAAAGTACACATATATTTGGACAAGACATTTCTAATCTGGGGACTATCAGCTCTCATCTATATATAACTCTAATATATGCTCAGTCATCATCATATATTTCCACCAAGTCTATTGACAATCGTAGTGAAAAAAGGATATCAACATTGCATGCATAGTTCATGCATGCTTGAGACATACATATTTTCCTATCCTCACTAAACATGAAAAGTATCCCTGAGGTCTGGTAGCTACCCCAGGGTAGGTATATCTTTAATGGACAGAAAAATCAATATTATAGGCAAACTGAGTATGCAAAAATTGGTAAGAGTGGTCTCGAAAAGAACCATCACTGCGCTTCTCAGTTCACTTAATGTGTCGTTGAAGTGGAGAACGCACCAACACCCAATCTACCATCTTCATTCTACGGCTATGACATTAATTTTATTGATAATTTTTTTTTTTATCATTAATTCGTATATGTTTTGATGATAGACAAAGATAGAGTTTGACAATACTATTTTTCCTGAAATATCGATTGACGCGAACATCACTAAAGTCCAATGGGACAAGATATTTTAATCAAAAAAGTAAATCGTAAGAATGAGCTACAACTGTCACACGTCAAAAATGAAAATTACGATAGAACTGGGAAAGTTGTTACACTTAACCATAACAAATATTCAAGAGCTGGGATGTTTATAATAGATGATGACCTATTTGCATTGAAAGAATGCACTCGTGAGAATGAAGACTGGAATATGAAAAATAGACAGATAATTGAGTTGAGTGATGGGAAAATGAAAACAGAGTTTAATGGAGTTCGGGAAAAATGTGGTCGACGGGATGCAAGTAATTGGTCATTCCATTCAGAGTGGTATCCAGACTCGCAGCATACTTCACAATGTTGACGAAATATCGAATGTGGTTGATGCAGTTGATGATATATTGTTGCAAAATTAACGTCCAGCATCGTACTCACCAAACGTAACAACTGCAATTACATCGATGAATTCGCGAGTAATTTTAAAAGACTCGATGTGAATGGAAACACTACACAATTGAACATGGAAAAGATCAATTCCATTTATTCACCAGAAAAAATTAAGTATGAAAAAAAAATGAAAGTAATGTTTTATTTCAATGTTTATAACCTGTATGTTTTCAAACGACTCATGTTTCATAAATATAAATTCATTCATTTACTTTCAGGCGGAATATAAAAATGCGACGAAATCCCGTTCGTGGAACAAAAAAAAAATTCGATGATTTATCTAACCGACCAAGGCTGTTAGCAACAAAGAAACGCGGTAATAATGATATTGAACATATGAATCATATGGTGGACAAAAAACAAACGAAGGTATCCAATACACCTTATATGAACACCAGATCAGTTACAAAAAAATTGTATAACATTGGTGCGAATCATCAGTCACCGACTGTGAAAGACCAGATACAGTGGAGAGAATGGCCGATACATGGTATGCACGAGCGACCAATTTATCATCCACAGGTATCTGTGCTTTCACATCTTTATTCTATTCTTTGTATGTGATCGAATGGCAGCATAATGTGTCCACGTTTTAACCATTTTTTTTTGGTGTTGTGAAGACAAAGTTGAATGATTCGGTTACCCAGCTCTATTTTCACCAAGAAGTTAGTCAAAAATATTTATTTTGTCTGTTAACAATACAATCCGTTTATAATACAAGTTTGATTTCGAACAGACAAAAATCAGTGTCATCTTTCTCCAACGTCCCAACATAATAACCGGCTTTGTTCACCTCTCTATGCAATAATCAACAACGTTCATTGAAATATGAATATTAGTGGTTAAAATAAATAAAACTGTATACCGATTTTTACATCCCAAATATGTTCATGTGCAATATGTTCTCCTCATTTGTTCGACATTACTCCATCTTACTGACCGCCACGCTGCCGAATGTTGTATCATACTAATTTCGATTTTCTCAAAAAAGTCTTCATATCTTCTGTCATATTAATCGATGATGATTGATGATTAAACTCATCAATTTGTCGAAATGTAGTTTCGGCAATTGTTATTCAATCATAATCGACCGTATCTTCTTCACTTTAGTTCACGCCTTTTGTTATCGTCGTTATTAATCATTGGTAGTTCATCCGTGACATGTCACGCAATCTTTCAATTTTTTGTCTATGTATTTCCAAGATAATAGAAAAATTATTCAAATCATATGCTATCAGAAGTGCATGAAAATCACGAGTGTATGAAAAAAAAAAAAAAAAAATCAGCCAACATTTCGCACCGAATCGAAACTTGATCTTGACTTTCCTTGTGTATATTCATTTGCGCATGTGTAACCATTAATTGGGAATGCAAGTTACATTGATCGCGTATTGATGAAATTCTAGTTTGAATCGGGATCATGTTTCAATTGAAGATTATTTCTAGTAGAGATGCGTCTAATTAACTTGATACAGCGCAATACTTATTAAATCAAATTTCGAAGCGGTAACTTGCGAAGAAAATATCAACGCGATTCAAAGATTATGCCGTCAACTGAATGTTCATGATGGTGTTACTATACATTTCTCCTACCCCAATTTCGATGGAACAATTCGTTTCACGAAATCGCATTTTGTTAAACTCTATTATATCACTCCAGCCACTAATAGAATGTTTCGCTACACAAGATTTATTTTGGGGAATGAAGTCATTGTCCTGATTATAGTAGTTTATGCACTGGTCGCTCAAGTTCTTGTAGGAAAAATTATATTTTTATTCCAGACTGTTTCAATGCACGTTGTTCATTCCCGCGAGTGATGTACGAAAATTTGCTTCTAGATGAGTTGATTCAATTGAATATCCCCTTTTCCTTCGTTTTTCTTGGAACAACCAATCCGAATATAGCCAGAAAGTATCAATAATATTTCCCCATTTCTCTGTGTCATCCTTAAAGTTATTAGGAAAAGAAGATTTCTACTATTCACGATCATACATTGCAATAATTTTCACTGAGTCCAGTGGAAACACTATTCGAAACAGTTCAACAACGTAAAGTTGTATTTCGTCATTGAATGAAAAATGAGAGAACATATTACATTATTTGTGGAAAAATGGGGTATTCAAACTTGGGGGTTCCAAAAAATGAAGATTCCCCCGACGGAAAAACTAAAATTTATAATAAACCGTTTTCATTTTCACATAGTCAACCTTCATCTTTGTCATCCTCATCAGTTACCCCGAATACACATATCGTTGAAATTACAGGTAGGTTTGGCAGTCGAGTGTCTTGGGAACGATTTCATCAGTTTGGATGGATTTTCCTATCAGGAAGTTACGGAATCATCGAAAGAAAAAAAGATGGAAACAGATTCCAAATTTCATCGGGCATTCACGCACAGCTGGGGCAACAAAAAAAATCAATATGGAAGTGGACGTCATATCGAAGAATCATTTGAAAATTGCATGCATGGTAGTTTGCACTCAATCTTAGCATACGCAGCTCAGATAAAAAAGCCGCAATACAAGAAACTCACGAGTAATTGTGAATATTCGAATAAGCAAAACGAGCTATTGACCTGTTCAGCGAATCCCAATGTCAATCCTGGGATGCAATTATCGAAATTACAACTTACAAAACCACCGTTGAATTTGAAGTGTATAAAAAATCACGCCAAGCTTCAGAAAGTCTTGAAGTGTGGCTCGAAGAATACATTGATTTTGTTGAAGACAACAGATTTATCGTTGCAAAATGAGAACAATTGCCAGAAGAATGCATCCGAAACTTCGTCAGATACTTTGATTTTCGGGAAAACTCAGCGTGAGAAAAATGATAAACATTATATTCGTGATGAAGCATCGAATCCCGATACATTATGGCCCGATGACTTGAAGCAAGAGACACGTGGTGCTGGAGGAAGCTCAAACATGAAAATTCTTGATGAAACCGCAATGATATCTCAACCAAATATACAGAACGATTACGATAATGATTCAACAAAGGAAAATTGGTTACAGGAACTCATTAGTGATACTGCGGTGCTTTATTGTACAGCTATCGGTACACATCAAGATGATTTTGTGATGTATTTGAATACTCTCGATGCACATCAATGTATCGATTGGATTAAATCTGGGTATTGATGATGATGTAAAAATGTCATATTTATTGTTTGACTGAAGCAGAATCTGGATTTGATATTTCGTACAAAAATTAATTTGAAGCACTCATGACACTGTCAGAAGTTTATCGTACCTGTTGATGAAAATGTTCATAAAAAATATCCAAGATATCGTTCATTGTGTATGATTATGCATGTGTAATGATGGATGCCCACGATTTATGCCGAATAATATCACTGATCAGACGAGGTTCTCTCAAAATCGGCACGAACATGAGACTAACCATTAACGAAGTCCAGATATTGAAATTAGTAAAATTAAATCCCACCGAATTGACAATGTTAATAAGTTTAGCGACTAAATAATTTATTTTTATATTTCGTCTGGTTAAAAAGCGTTGTATTCTGGATTAATGTGGACATAATCTTTTCACATTCTTCGAGGATTATTTGGTCTCTGCAGGTAGGGTATTAGTTAGTATCTAGTGAATTTCAATAGCGTTTCAAGACCCGAGCTGTGGAATTATGAGATCATCATGAAATAATTATTGTACTTGCGAATTTAACCATAAAATTCAACCAACACTCGAAAATCCTATGACATTCGATTTCGTAAATGCATGACGGCTTAAATAGAATCGGCGTCAGCGCGAGTGTCATTTTTATCACCCACCTTGGACGATACTGAGAACAATTGAGAATATAGAAACAGCCTTAATCACTACCGGATAGCCAAGAAATTGCATATGCATATATAATATATGTGTGTATATAGTTGCGTTTTGCTGTATACAGTATTCATCTCATACTTTCCGTCTTCTGCCGTGTTGTTCATGTCGAGCATACCTGAAATCAGAAGAATATTTATTTTTGTTGTCATCAATTCTTTTCCCATTTTTCCGCTGTATCCGTCGCTGGAAATTGGGAAAATTCTGTATATGATTTTTTTTCTTCAATAATTGGTCATTTCTAAGTAATTTGATCTGTAGAATAATTTGATTGAGTTACCACTGTTCCCACCACAACTGAAATCTAATCTCTGAAAACAGAGAAACGTCTAGCCTAGTTTCTTTGTATACCATTAAAATCTTTTCATCTTTAAAACACGTGTCTGCAATTTCCTCATATTCAACGGAAGGATATGAATAACCAACGAAATCTTCTTCCGCAACCCCGGGAACTTTAGTCTCTCGTAAGTGCAGAAGATAATCACGTTAATTTTTATGCGCCATACCCGTAGTCTCCAAATTGTTTCGAATTGACGTCGTGTAGACTGGAAGAATTGATGGATGGTACTCGCTACGGATGTGAAATGAATATGCAGACATACTTGATGACATTTTGTTTCCATAGGCGCGCATTTAATAAATTCATATTAATGAGAAATAACTTAACTTTCAGCGCGAGAATTTTCCATAAGAAATCCCCTGTGAACGACATTTCTGACGAAATATGGGATCAAGTTATGTGGTTATGCGTAAATTCAGTACTTTTTGTACAGTAGCGGAAATTTTTTGCTAAACTCCCTCAATTTGGAGCAAGGTGTAGCCGAAAAAATGGTGAAATTGAGATAACTAGACGCGATCTTCAATCTTGTGGGGCGCCTGGGAATTTTTTTACCACTATTTTAACGGCGTAATCCTAAATTAAATTGTAAATAATAATGAAAATCGGAAAATTTCCTTACAAATGAAACCCTCATATACCTGGGAATGATGGAAGTACTATTTGGATGCAAATCTTCGGGGCGATAAAATCCATCTACTCATACATTATCACATAATTTATCATTAGAATTTCTGATGGAGGCCAATGTTATCAACTTCGGAACTTTAGTGCATAAGATATTTTCATGTTAGTTCATACCTCAGATCCGACTCTGTCTCGGATTCACTGACACACGTACTTCCTTCTTCCGACTCCTGAGTGCTACTTTGGTAATAGACGAATTTCTCACGACGTTCTGCAACACTTTGGTTGCAACTAGTTATGTTTCTGATTCCAGATCTCGTCGCATCTCCTGCTGTTCTTATTTTTTTGCTTTTATTTCCAATCGTTTTTCTCTCATTGGATTCATCACATGATAACATTTCAATTTCCGCTACATCATTTCGACACATTGGTGTAATTCTTTTGATCTTCTTCTTATGTGCTAAATCATGCTTTGAAGAATTGTGAGTGCTAGAAGTAGAATATCCTGTGTCCTGTCTCATCTGCCTATCCAATAGATTGTTATGGTTCAAAATTTGTGTTTTCATTTTATACATTTCAAATGACTGACCCCAGAAGGCCACACAGCATTGAGAAAAATTCTCGAATTTTGCTAATTATATATTTATGACCTTTCCGAATGATTTCGATAATTTACCCGTTAATAGACAATGAATGGATTCCCGAACTCAACAGAGCGTCTCATCTGAATAGATTTTCAATAAGTGTGATGCTCTTATGCAGTCTTACACCATTAAAATGCGTTCAAACGATACTTCTTGGCAATTATTTTATTCAAACTATTTCTAAAAGTTTATAATATAAATGAGTTCATACATGTGCCCTTTTGGTTTCAGCCATACGAGTGGTAAGAAAGGATGATATAAAACCTTTTTGGTCGCTGTAGATGCTTGGGTGATATTTCACATATGTTGTTTTCCCTGAATGAATAATCTTCCGATTTGGATTTGACTCTCCTAATGTCTCTCCTTTGTTTCTTTCCACTTTTTGAATCCTTATATCTATATGCGTCATCTCGAGAAATGACGCTTATATTAGGTATCACTTTCTGTCTCTCAATTCGTTTATTCCTTCGTTTCTTCTTGCTTCTATTCTCACTCTGGACGACATAGAGCCTATACAACTGCAACAGTATAACTAGAGTATTCTTGCATGTGAAAAAAATATTCATGTAACTCACTATTCTATAGTGAATTATTATGATCAAACGGAATGCAAGGAATGGGGCATCCTGTAGTATCATATTGATGGCTATCGCCCAAACATCAATGCTACAACAGCTTGTTTGAGACGAGACTTTCCGTTTGAGAGTTGTACCCGATGACAATCGAGACTTTCGCGACTTTGTAGCAGTAAGAACGACGGTAAACTGCATCAAAGACCATGACCAAATACCCAATGTTAAATAAACTAAGATTAATTCTCGTCCAATCTTTTCCTCTTTGAAGGAATCGAAGAATTCAATTATATCAGCAGCTGTCCCAATATAGACAAGCAGAAGTTGACTCAATTGATCACGTGTCAAATCGCCTTTGGGCAACATCCAACGACCAATAATCAGAACAAGCATGAGAAACTGTTCAATTAAAGTCACCCATGTTTCTGTTGATATTTTAATTTCTGGTAATCTAAAATTCACCTGAGAAAAAATTAATGGCGATATAAATAATAGTACAATTGAATTTATGTGTTGAAATATTCATTATTCGAACTCATGACAAATTAATAATAATTTGTTGTTTAATATATGATATTACTCCAAAAACTTGCTCCAGATGTTTCAAGTCTTCAGCTGCCAAATTTGTTAAATCAAGTGTCTCAGAGATGTTGATGTTTGCACCACGTGTCCGCATTCGTCGCTCCAACTTATCCAATTCCAGGAGCCATATTGCAGGCACCACACTCGCTAAATAGAGGAATACCGATGGGCAAAACCTAAAATTGAATACATTTGAGACCTTCAATTTCAATTCAACGAAGAGAAAAAAATTGATATGCATACAACAAAAATCCTCTGGATGGGGGTGTTATCTACTTCACAATCGTCTTTCTTAAATGAGGAGTATGCCTGACGACCCATACGTCACAATGTGAGTTTACTTGAGAATATGTCATTATTTTCGGATGCTTAAAAAATACATACCAGAGAATCTAAACAAATGTTCACGACTTACTATCATTCCTCATAAAGGAAACTGAGTATTGTCACAACTGATCAAATACAATCAGGTTACATCCGGCACAACTCTAGAACAATTTCCGAATCTGAACTAATTAGATTTGCCAAGTTCAACTCCATCGAGATAGCCTTTACAACAATGTCTATTAATTAAATAACTTTTCACCAAATATTTTTGCCACTCATTGGTCAATGCATCAAAAATACGAACTGATGCCAAGAAATATTTCGAATGGCTGGTGTAGGTATTGCAAATCTCGTGGAAATCAAGTAATTTAATCAAAAACATTACGAGCGATCTGCTCACTATCTTACAATTTTGAGCATTATATCCATTTTTGAAACACTCACGAACGTTTTGAATATAACTACAATGTTAATGATGGGGAATCGAACGTTTTGATTTTGTGTATCGAAACACTTGATTTCATGATACAAGGCAGTAATCATCATAATTCCTATACGATAAACAAACGCATAACGTTGTTGAGGCTAAATTCACTTCCAAATCGACTAGATTAAGTTAAATTTCGATTTTTGTATTTATCTTCGGTGACATCTAATCATTGGCCCCCGGAAGAACTTGTCCGTAATGTCAATACGCATCCTAACGATGCGGACACTTCCTACCTGCGATTTAGTCGGAAGCACATAATGATATATGAGACTGAATCCAATACAATATACATAGACTAATGCTCAATTTCCGCTTGTCTATCAAAGTCGGTCGTGACACTGTAGACAAAATATGATGATTGGATATTTTTTTTTCCGAAGGCAGACATATCGGAAATTGTGTAGTTATTTATACTTCACACCATCGGTATACATGTGAAATGAGGAAAAAACAAGCATCAAGATTTAATAATGTTATTACAAATTTCTCATGTTGGCCCAATACATTCTACATGGATGCTGAATATCTAACACAAAAACATAAAGATGTTATTACTATGCATGCATATTTGTATAAAACGAGTGTGAAACTAGAGCATGGCTAATTTTTTCAATGATTTCTCAACATCTTGGCGAATTATACCCAAAAATGAGTGAACTGAAGTGATATCATTTCACTATGTATTCGTCAAAAAAGAAGTTATAGCAGGAAGGACGAAAATTTTGGTGATAAGTATCAAGCAAAAATTGTTATCCCGTTTCATTATCAGTGTGCAATCGGCCCGTGAAGAACATTTGAAAAGTATTAATTGCGATGTGTTGGATGCTCCCTTGTATAAATTACGATGCTTAGTGCAATAACTATGAGACTGCTGTCCGATGTTTCCTAATCTATCAGAAAATTAATGAATGCAAATTATCCATGAACCAGTGTGATTTAAGATTTTTACATTAAGACTTTTGCCATCATCACTGCCAAAAAAATACGACGTAGAGAAAATAAACAAAAAGATAATCGACATGATTCCATCTGTTCGACAGCTTTTAATAATGTAACAACATCTTCCTGAACAATATTACGGTTAAAAAAATTTTATGTTCATAACAAAGTTAAGAATAATATTCTGAATACTCAGTTCCCAGAGTAGGCACAGCACAAAACATCAGATTCGGGTCATTTATATGACCCACGTTAAATATTTCAAATAAATGTGAAACTCCGAATGTTATTCACTATATTTCAACACCGGCATGTCTTTCTCAAACAAAATTTCCAGATCTTTCCTCACTTCGATATAAAATCCATATGCAAAAATCTTGTCTCACCATTTCCACTCTTGATTAGTCTTGATTGTAACAGTGAAGATTCCCTCGAAGAATAAGAGAAGAATTGGACAACTTAGATACCAATAATACGGATTTTTCTTGAATGTCGTCACTTGCCAAATGGCGATAAATCCATGGGAGGCGAACGCTAAACGTGTGATTATAGCTTTTATCGTCACGATGAATTTTGCCATTTTAATATATTAAAGAGTAGTTAAGCCAATCGAAATAAAATGCATTCACGCGTCAACTCAGTTATCTTTTCCTTATCGCGCTTCATTGAAACATGTCATGGTAATTAATTCGTATCGAAAATAAGGGAAGCAATTTTGGCGACGTTTTGCACTTTGGGGACAGAAAGGTGAGAATGTACGAATGTACTACGTTTAGAGTTGCGGAGACGTCTAAAATTGGATGTCCAAACATGAACAGGCGCTGAATCTCGGCGCGCTCGTGGGAATGCGCAGTGTGAAACGCAATGACATTGGTGAAATGCCTTTTTCAAAACCAACAAGGAAGCATCAACACTTTGGTTTTTTTATTTTGAAAAAAGTACATTTTCGGTTACTTTACAGTATTGTGGACTCTTTTCATTCATCCTCAAATGGATTACGGTTCATGTTGAAATAGTAGATGGCTACATTTGGCAACACACTTTGCACGGGTAAACGGAAATTGTTACTTCTCTGATGGAAATTAAAATTCTATTATTCAACGGAAATCGTGGGAAATATAGAGAAAATAACCAAAATTTTGTTTCGCGAAAAATATAAATATTGAAGAGAGACCTTCATTTATGTTCATTTTCTATATATATTAACGTAATACATTTTATACTAGTGTTTTATAATTTTCTGTATCATTCATTTTTTTTATACCTCTATAATTTTCCCTACAATCGCCAATTTGTTACAACATATACAGCCGCGCAAGGTTATATGAAATCGAAATTCCGCCGAATTTGCCGAGTGCTACGAGACGTAATTTTTCTCCAAAAAGGAAGATTAAAAAACACATTGTAGGTACTAAGATGCTGTACAAGTTTGATTTCAAACATTTTTTCGATATCTATCACCAGAAAGAAGAAAACTGACAAAAACATATCTCGATCTCTCAATTTTTCACTTTCGCGCTCGATATCTCAACGACGATCAACAGCAGGTGAAAAAATTATGAGACCAAAATTGAAGAACGTAAAAAAAGCCACAAAAAAGTATATGAACACATTTTTCGTATCATGACGTAGAGCCGAGTTATCAAGAAAAAACGAAATTTAACCCTTTTCCAAAATTGCGGCAAACGCACATAGAAAATCTTGGTCGACAATTTGAAGTTAAGGGTGTATGCCCAGTCAAATCCACAATACATCTATTTGTTTTTTTCAAACTGATTATTAGGTAAGATATCAATCATAAATAGATTTTTTATGAATTAATATTAATTATACATAACACATTAACTCGATAAAACTTACATTTATTACCTTCAAGAATAATTAGTTTTTCATTTGATTATTTTTTCAATTCTATCAACCAATCAAAAAATTCCCTTTATATATCGGGGAAATTTGACAACAGTGCCGGTAAGTGTCTCGTTCGACAGGTGGCTTCGCGCTAATACATTTAATTTCCTCGAACTGTTAATTTCCCTGTTCCAATCATCGATACCAATCATTTCATTTTTTTTTCTGTATACTGTGAGTGAGAAGAATGTGTGACAATTCTCGTGTGATGCTCGCAGAAACAAGAAAGGGTGAGGGTGAGGTAACGTGAGGTAACGTCACGTCATCAGCTCTACCTAACTCGATTGTCACTATTTCTGAACGCGTTGGGTAACCGTTTCGCCCAATATTGGAAAAAGCGTTATAACAACCTTTATAACAGGGTCGTCATGCCAGTGCGGGAGTTCATAACCGTGAAATTTCGAATTAATGAAATAGCATCTTTACGTACGTTTACGACTGAAACCAGTTTTTTTATCATTTCATGACTAACTTCAAGACTTTCATGTATTTTTATTTACGGACTTGCGCCCCACCCTATACCATAAACGTATTTATTGATATGGAAATATTTCCATGCAACACATAGATAATTATCATTTTGTTTGTTTTTTCTCCTTTAAAGGAATTAATAACATGTTAGATGGAATTGAAGAATTCAATTTGGCTTTTGAAGATGATCTGAATGGTGGCTTCCGAATAAGCCCACGAAATAATGCTCCCGTTACGATATATCAAATTATTTTGAGGAAGTTATTTTACAATACGATGACAATCAATTTTACTCACTTTTTCACTTATATTACCATTTGTTAATTTCAAATGAAAATTTTCGTTCCCATCGACTCTGTATATGATATCTTTATACTCGTACTCGCTCACAGCTTCACCTCGCCAAAGTGAGAGTTTTAGTCTCGAGATTCCGGGTGTCCATGCAAACGCTTGTGAGCACTGTAAGCGACAAGTCGAACGACAAAATATGCTTAAAGCGCTGATGATGATGATGATGATGTGTATAAAACAATTTAACGGAAATTTTGAATTCACATTGCTATGGCCTTTAAAAAACATGAATCGCTGAAGATATGTCGCTCCTGATATATAAATTATTCGTGTACCACAAAAATTAAATTTCGATACAAAATTATAGAATTTGTTTATATTAGTTCAAATAAAACGTAAGTTTGGAGAATTGCACCTTTGTCTCAATAATATATGTATTTATATGACAATTCATCTAGTAACTCATTCTATAGTCGTAATAATGATCAACGAAATAAAGTTAATAAATCTATAATAAATGATTGTAAATATGTATGCATAATATTTTTTTATATTACTCTTTTAATAAATTCAGTATAAAGTTTGATATTCTTTTTGAAATATCTGATTGCCCAAATTGATTTAATTCCTAAAACTCCCCGCTGTATCTCCGAGCTAAAATATAAAACATTTGAAATGTTCTTTTCCAATAGCGCAAGAACTATGTTTATTTGTTGATTTACTTACAATTCACTAAATATAGAGATAAATTACCCATGCGCACACATACAGATGAATAGATTTTCAAGAGGAAAATATAATATTATTTTATGTCAACGAATTTTGAAAGAAGGCCAACAAGGTAGTTAATATATTTGAAAGCCAGAAAATTTCTCAAGACATGGTTCCCAAAACGTTTGCTCTGAAACACCTTGGATTCCCTCTAGTTTTACTCAGGATCAGTCTGGCTTCATTCCGTATCCACTCTGGTTCCATTCTACATTTACTCTGGTTTCACTCTGGTTTTACTCTGCATCCACTCTGGTTTTACTCTGGTTTCATTCTGATTTCACTCTGATTTCACTATGGACCATTCTGATTTCACTCTGGAAAAAAGACACAAAATCACTCTGGAAACAGGTCGGATTCAATATGTTTCCACTCTAACTCTGGAGACAGAGTGATTCCAGAGTGGATTCGAAGTTGCAAGAGAATTTTTTAAACCCAAAATGAAAATCATCATTCGTGGTAACACAGACGACCCGAAATTGGCACATTCTTCTTGTGAAATGAATGAAATTATGGAAATTTTTTCACATACTTGAACATTAATAATCAATCAAATAGTGAGTTTTTTTTATTTCCTCGTGCATATTTTGAAAGAATAATTTTTTTCCGCCAATTGATTTATCCTATACAGAATCGTAAATAATTCTGAAGATGAATAATACTGGCCGAAAATGCATACAATATGAAGCTATATGAGCAACTTTCGGAATAACTAAAAACTGCGAAAATAGTTCATTTTCATATCTGTATCTAAATTTGTTCATACTACTTTTCAATCATTAAAATTAAATTTGGCTGGAGAAATATTGTCAAGGAAAACAGACTTTTCTTCATTTTTGCATTTTCTTCGTATTCGTTATGATTTCCATCAATTGTAATGAAAAAATATGAAGGAATTCTCATATTATACTCATTTAGGGTTTAGCAGTAAATGTAATTGCGAACGAGTCCGCAGTCATGGCATTACCTCATGCACATCTATCTGATTTTCACATTCTGTCCAACTAATTCCGTGGATTCTGAATTTTCAGCTCTTGACACATCTCACGCATGATTTCGATAAAAAAATTCCCAAAATACAATAGACATCCATGAAATCTTCATTCATTTCACCACTGATCAAGTTGACGGGCTTTCAAATACACACATTTATATTTTCGGTTTTAAATGAGTAATTTCAGATGGTAATTGTTTTGAAATACGCTTATATTTACTCGTAATCATTGTATTTATCATATTCATTTATTTACAGTTAATTCGAATGCTCAGAATAGAATTCCTACGTAAACGATGCTCAATCATTTATTCCACGGACAGGTTCTACTAGTGCTCTTCTAGTAGCTTCTGCCTGGAGTTTTTCCATATTGATATCGTGGATCTTTCGTGGTGGCAAGAATGCACCAACAACAAATCTCCTCTCTGCATTCAAGAAATTAAATGTTGTGCATGCTTTGTCGACAGGGAGAATTTCTATACTTATTTTCAACTTCTCCATGACCTTTCTGAAATCAACGATGAATGGTGCATCTCGTGGATAATTATGGTCCAACCCTAATACAATGATATCCGGTCTTGGTATCATCACTTTGAATAGTATAAGTGAATCCTCATTTATATCACTCGCTGATTTTATATTCCATGCCATTACCGTCTTTGGGAAGATAATCACTGGTCCTAGTATGTATAAACCCAGGTTCAGTTTGAACCCTAACTGGAATTAATTTTATACATTATCAATTATGTTGTGATGGATATTGGATGTAACTTATATTTAAATTGCGTCTCGTTCGATTATTCTTTTTTGGATCAACAGAAATCAAATACTTTGATCAAAATTGAATCCTTTATCGATGAACAATTCGTGATTAACCTTAATCACTCACATTTCGAAAAAGTTGCAAATTCTCAACATGGATTCACATATACCTTAGGTAATTTTTGAACGTTCTAGAACTGATTCTATGCATGATTTGACTCACAAAAATTCTGCGCCACTATTTGATGTAGAGAAAACGAAATACACATGGTTTTGCTATGTAAAAACAAGTTGATATTGAGGTCTTTTAGACGCCTGGTGAGTGATTAGGGTTCAATGCTCATTCAACTCATACATACACTGATTTGGGAAATTATTAACGATCAAATTATGATCTTCAATAATATCAGTCACACTGTATGTCATGTTTTTTATTGCTCATTTATGCTATTTCTGCATTCATTTGTAACATCTTTACTGAAGTTATTAATGAATTTCGAAAAGAATCCGTTGCTTAAATAAACATGTAGGCGAATTATCCATTAATAATTATTCATCATTGCTACAGCTGCGGAAATTTGTCATTTGATGATGTAGAATTCATGAATCAATAGTAATCCTGCTCAAATACATTATATTGAGAAAATTTTCTTGAGCTGACAATACAGTCTCACTATTCATAAGAGTCACTCTAATTGTTGAGAAACTCGTGTCATTTGTTGTTTTTATGATAGTCTAATTGTGATTTTTTGACCGGGAAAAAATTTTGCTTATATCACATGCAATGAAAAGAATACGGAAACTTGTGAATGAAAAGTCCGTAAATTACATTGAATTAACTTGCAAAATTGCATCGTATGCATATTTTCGTATGTACTTTTTCTTCCATAATTAACTAACTTGTTGATAGCCTCTCTGTTAATTAATGAGCAGAAAGTTGAACCGAAGCTCCATCGGAGTAATTGCAGTTCGGAACGTTAATAAATTGAATTGTTGCAAACATATTCAATCATCCAATTTCAAAAACACTCATGCAACAATAAATTAGTTCTTCCATATAATGAATGAAATTTCTCATTTTCAGTAACAGTATCGTTTTTTAATGATATTTGATTCGGTTATTTTTCACATTTAGAAAAATGAAAACTCACAGGGGTAATTCCATCTACCATCAATCCGTAATCTAAATCTCTGTTCAATATTGTCATCGTTGTTTTTCCATCTCCTTCATATGCACCTTTATGGATACTGTATCGCACCGACTGGGAACCTCTTGGAGACAACCGAAAAAAAATACGACAGGTATTAAACATTCGTGATAAGAATGAAAAAAGTTATCATTATTAATCGCAGATTATATTCTTGACGTTAATGTCAATCATAAATTAATTAATTCTATTAATTATTACTTGATGAGATTTCTACAGTGTCTTCGTAACAAGCAGGACAAAATCGACATTTTCGATTTATTAACTATATTTGCATTAACACTGCTTCAA
Organism: Meteorus cinctellus; assembly: GCA_030523045.1. NCBI lineage: Eukaryota > Metazoa > Arthropoda > Insecta > Hymenoptera > Braconidae > Meteorus > Meteorus cinctellus. The sequence goes on from JAPYZF010000343.1 coordinate 82,844, forward strand.
TAAAAGAGTTGTATCTTTAAATTCAGTTGAATGAGGTTATGTCACATCATTACGAGTTGAGCCCAGCCTAGCCGGCAACTTTGCTATTGAGGGTGCGTTCGGGGAGCGCGCTTTAGGCCTAGTACACACACTTTCCATAGCCATAACCATAAGCCATAAGCATAAGAGCCCATGACACACGAATCCCAGAACCATAAGCAGAATGATAGATGTCACG
>JAPYZF010000344.1:0-99984 GCA_030523045.1 Meteorus cinctellus
GTAATAAATATTTAGATTATATATAAGAATAATTCTAAACATCTGTTCAAGTACTGGGTCCATTTTTATTGGTGTTCAAGTACTGGGTACTTTACCTTAGTGCGCACTGTTCCTAAACTATCTTCATGTATCTTCATTCTATCCTTTCGTCTGGTAAACACGTAGGATTCAATGATTGTGATACAATATGATTATTTATATATATATTATATACATATATATTAATCAATTGATTGATAGCATAAGATGAAAATTCTATCGGCCAAGCCGATAAATTCTAACACTAAATTCCAACATTATGGTACTTACAACAATGCTAGTCGTTCAATCCAAAGAACCTTTTGTAAATGGAATAAAATATGTTAATTAATCCGGCTTTGTACTGTGTTCAATGTAGAAAATTGAAAGACAAAAAAAAACAATTTAACACCATCGAATGATTCTCAGGTTATTTTTTCAGTATCACATGCATAAACGTACATTAATAGGGACAGAAACAACATAACAAAAAACCACAAAAGGCCGATTTTAAATCAGAAAAGTCATCAATTTTTTCTATTACAGCGCTACGAAGAAAAATTTTGTATATATAAATATATATTTCGCATAGAATTAAATCACTACTGGGATATGTTCTGAATATTTGAAAGAATGAGCTGCGTACATTTGAGAAGTTAAGCAAATAGTAATTTTAATTCATATCTATATGGCAATAATGGATATTCCAAAATAATTTTTGGACCAAACTTCGAAAGTTTGTACAATTATACTATTAATTATGTAATAAGTAATATAGAAACACGTGAAATAACACCTGTGGCATGAAACTCCTATTCATTTAGTAGAATAAACGATAAAAGTTTTTTTTTTTATTACTGAATCAGAAGCTTAATAGAAAAGAAATTCAATTTCCGTAGTGGGGTTTACAATCAGCTTGTCAGTGAGACGTGAACGAAGGTCAGCACGTAATTGATAGCTGCTATTGAAAGCTTATCCAAACCCGGATTTTTATCTAAAGCTCAAAATCTCTGTGGTTTCTTCAATTTTTTTAAATATTTTTTTGTGATTTGTAATTTGTACACCAGAATGAATTCAAAATAAGAATTAAGATATTTTCATCATAAACTGATCATGTTTTATCCATTTTCTCATTCAATCTTTCTTCTTTCATTTAAAATTTTTGTCTCTTAATAATGAGGAAAATTTTAGCATCATTTAAAATTTATCCTGGGGGACATTGACATTTTTTAATGAATTTGGAGGATTCGAATTCGGATGAAAATGTTATTCTAAGGTGTTATCCTTTCATCTGGATGTCTTTATCCACTCATCTTTATGTGAAAATGTCTCCAGTATATCAGCTACATGATCTCAACTGGTAGGATCATAAAAAAAATTGAAAAATTTTTTGATCCACCGGAAAACATTAGCATAACAATATCATAAACAAGAGTAACTATAAGAGTAATTTTAATTATACTAAAAGTAACGAGAGTTTTCGTAATTGTTGTAAACACAGATGTAGAATTTACATTCCCCAAGCATCAAAACAATCATCACAAATGCTCATGTTATTTTTTCGAAAAATTGTGTAATTCAACGTAAAATGATTGCCACGAAAGAAAATCAATTAATTCGAAAACTCGCTCGATATTTCAAATGATTTGTCTTGTTAGAATCATCAACATAAACTGCAAACAATTTCAAAAGATTCAATAAGACAATTCATCTAGAACAACAATTGAATGTTCTCTTAGTTCCAAATTACTTTGTATTCAATTTCAAAATGACCTAACTCTTCCAGATTTAAAAAGACCTACAATAAAAATCTGTCATTGAACTGGATCTAATCAGAATTCGTCCAATCTAACCAGATAAGACACAGTCAATTCAGATCACATCCAGTTCATAAAAAAGAATTAATAAATTCAAACGCAATTTAAATAAAACATTCATGTCAACATTTTTCTCTACAATGCTGAGAAAAATGAACGGCCTATGCCTTTTTTTATGGTATAAAACATAACACGACAGATTTAATATTAACAATTATCAATCTGATTCATAATATTTTACACTAATACAGAATATATCCCACTTGTGATATGCGTTATATAATATTTCAAAATATTCCATTGTAATATTTGCATAAATTTTTCTTCGTATTTAGTGTAATATTGTAACTGATTTAAATTGCAAATCACACATGAATATCTATGTCTAAAACTTAATGCAAATGATGATGAAAATGTGAATAATGTCCACTGCACCAATAATACATCCGATTTCAGACGACCATCCACAGAATATTTTGCACATCCACCAATAATAACAAAGATAATTAATGTCATGACCATATCTGATGACATCGGCTTTGAAGAATACTCGATGAAATATGAATTAGAAATAAAATGTAAAACAAAGCTGGTATGTGGTCAAGAGGGTATAGATTAGTGTGATACAAGGTACGACAAAGCAATAATTTAGTGATTGTATGATACTTAATTAGTAAATTGTAGAAATTAAGTTATGTTAGTTTCGGATAATCTATGTATAAATATACGATTTACTCAATAAATCAATATAGTTTTGTAGAATGCGCAATGCAAAAAGGTGGGAGTTTTCAATTCTAGTTGTAAACATGGTCATTATATATATATACATATATATCAGTAAAGAAAGCAATGGTGAAATGAATTCTTAAAATACTATGAACATACATACAATAATGGAATATGCAATATACCTGCAAATTCATTCAAACTTCTGATACATATACATATACATATAACTACCATATCTGTATGTAATTATATATACTTTATACCAAATACTCAGTTATGAAGTTCAAGATTGAGATTCTGGATCTGATTCAAAGTGTCGATGAATGACAGTAAATACGAAATCATTTTGAAAGTTTGGGTAATTAAATTGAACAATATTTACAGATTTTCTATTCAGGAAATTGAAAATAAAGTCAATCAACAAACTTATCCACAGCACTTTCATGAACAGAACAAGACATATTGTAATAAAAATTGTTGGCTAAAAGAATTAAAATGATTATCAATTGGACCAATAGTTGATTCACATCAATGACTGAGTTCATTTTTATGTGAGGCATAAATATATTTTGAGTATTTGAAATAAGATGAAGTGATTGAGCTTTGGATGACGAGCCAATTGACCCACTTTTCACACATCATGATTATTATAAATAATTAATTGTCACATAATGAATTGGTGGAGAGTCTGATGAATAATGAATAGATATCAAAATGGTATTTGGAGAGCGGAAATCCATCGAATTTTCATTCGTATTAAAACGTCAAAACATTGCAATAAAAAAACTATGATAAAATTTTAACGAATAGATCAATGGACCATACCAAAATGCAAATCAAATTGGCGATCATCAATAGCTTGAAGACATTTTTAGGGTAGTAACCCAATGTACTAAATTAGAAATTTACAGAATCGCAAGAAAAACTCAATGAATCAATTGCTCAGGCTTGTCTTGATTTTTTATTTTTTTTCTTCAAATTGTTTTTACTGGCCCAAATCATTTTCCAACAGAATTTTCAATCGCACGATAAATATAGCACTCATGACAGACGATAAATGTATGACTTATTCTGAATAAATTTATAATTGGATCTGAGAATATAAGGTTGCACTACTTATTCAATCATCTATAATTTCATTCAATATATTTGGTGACATAATTCACAACTTTTTTGTTAGCATATGTTTTTAAACTATAAATTATATTCCAATGTCAAACAGAAAGGATAATTCTGATCGCCGTAATCACAACATAATGTTCTGTTCGAATATATACATTTTTGTATATTCTCATAATTTATGGCGCATAATTACTTACAAACCACATAGGTACTCACCATATTTAATGATGAGAAGTGATGAAGACACACCAAATTCGTTTATTCTATCCATTCAATTACACGTGAAAAGGAAAAAAATATTTGTGAACTCCATAGCACAATTAATACTGAGTGAATGCACTGATAAGGTGAAAAAAAGTCCAGTTATATATACTGATAATCGCAATAATTCGCAATAGTAATTATTTCTGCTGTTCAGAAAGTTATATTTAATTCTCCTGGAGTTGTACACGGTAGTCACTCATGGTCACACAAATCGTATTACTCATAGAATATCGGATCCACACGTGTGTGAATGGACACGAACTTTTTTTGATTGCTGTCCGATGAAATAGTTTTATAATTATCACTCAGGTTTCATGTAAAATACAATTGTTTAATTCCTCAATACATTCCAACAATCCAGTCACTTCGGATGGTAATGTATTAAATTACTTTTTTCATCATTACAAAATGATATAAACAATATATTATATTGAAATTCCAATATCCTCTTTGAATTGTGCATAAGAATCATATTTATTCCACAAACAGGAGATAAAAACATTCAATATTGCTGTTTATATATTATAAACTAATGTACAAAGCACAAATGAGGTACACAAAAAAGTATATAATCTACACAAGGAAAATTTGGGATTACAATTTACGTTGTTGCTGATCTTTTGACGATTCTGCAGTTGTAGGTTCAACCTGTTCTGTACTTGCAGGTTTGGCTGTGGCGCTTCCTTTTTCCTCATTGTGTTCCCCTGTTTTACGGTCGTTCTTTTCGACGTTCCATTCTTTCAGACCTTCTGGCAATGTTGTGTCTTCTTCAAATGAACCTGTACCTTCTACGAATTGTTCATAAGTTGACTTCTCTGGGAAAGGTCTTGGTCCAAGAAGTTCAATCATATCGTCACGACTCAGGATTTCTTTTGCTAATAGTCGTTCTCCCACCTTAGAAATAATTATTAATCAATTATATTCAGTGTGCAGAATATTCTATTTGCATCGTAGGAATCAAGACGAATATTTAAAGACAAGATACTTCAGTCACCCATGTAGTTTAAAATCGTACATTATGGCGCATTAATTCTCGATGAACAGAATACAAGGGGAAGAAATTTATGGTGTGCTACCTTCAATATATCACATTATCTGCATTCGATTTCGATAGCTCTAGCAATGGGGCAATCTTCTCACTTATCATTCGAATTTTCCGATATGAATCATCAGACAATTTCTCATTCTAACAAATTACTGTGTTGGATGAACACATCATTGTGACATTTTTTTTTATCACGCTCCATTAGGTGAGTTCCAATATCTGAATGCTATGGCATTACACGCATATTTTCCCATACGCTTGTGCCAATTCTATCTCGATAAATATAGAATCTTGGGTAGAGATATACAGTTAGAACATTAATCTCCGCAGCTGCCATATCGTGGCGTTCTCCAACAAAATTCTTTCATACATTTACTCCAAACAGATTGTAAGCAAGTGCAATATGGAATAAAAAATTAAATTGCGTTTGATGTTATAATTCTTTACAAACAAGAGACCTGCAGGATTCTATATGTCCAAGTGTCACAAATATGCATGCGAAAAATGAACGCTTTCCGAAAAGATTGAAACCGTAATAAAAACCGTGTTGCAGGGGTTCACTTCATACAAAATGAACGAAGATGTTATATTATGAAAAGGACAAGTCTTACCTTTGTGACATCGTCCTTGTGTTTCAATAGCAATTCACGGGTACGATCATATGCCCTCTTTATGAGATCTCGCACCTCTTGATCGATCAATTGTGCTGTATACTCTGAATAAGGTTTGTCTAGTACCATATCACCCGGTTGCGGTTGTTCAAAACTGATGTTACCAACTTTGTCATTCATTCCATATGCTGTAATTTGGGAGTAGGCAATTTTCGTGATTTTTTGTAGATCATCTTGAGCGCCTGTTGTTATCCTATTGAAAAATATTTCTTCTGACACTCGTCCACCCAATGTCATACACATCCGGTCGAATAGTTGTTCAGTCGAATAGAGATATTGTTCACGCGGTAAATACTGTGCGTATCCTAAACCTTTGCCACGAGGAATAATGGACACCTATAAACATCATTTGAATTGACATTGTGAATGCAGCAGGAACAAAATACAATAAATAATAACTTTGTACTTAATGTAGATGTACATATTATTATTACCTTCAATATAGGATCCGCGTGTTCTAAGTACCAACCCGCGACGGCATGACCAGCTTCATGGTAAGCAACCGTTTTTTTCTCTTCAGGCTGTAAGACATTAGTCTTTTTTTCCATTCCAGCGACTACACGGTCAATAGCTGCCTCAAAATTTTTCATTTGAATATTATCGGCAAGATCTCTTGCTGCAATGAGCGCTGCTTCATTGCAAACATTTGCTATGTCAGCACCAGTGAATCCTGGCGTTAATGACGCCATTTTTCGTGCTAAATCTTCTTTGTCCAGAGTCGTTTTCAGTGGTTTTAAGTGAACTTTAAATATCGAAGCGCGACCTTTGATGTCCGGCGCCGAAACAAATATTTGTCTGTCGAAGCGACCTGGTCGTAGTAAAGCTTTATCCAATATGTCTACTCTGTTTGTGGCAGCAAGTACGACTACATTTGTTGTTGTATTAAAACCTTTGAGAAAATCATAAATATTATAAATTTTCCAAGTTCGAAGGTTTGTTGATGCATTCCACAAAAATTGTATGGACAAACTCACCGTCCATCTCTACCAAAAGTTGATTCAGAGTATTCTCCTGTTCAGAGTGACCAGAAAAATTTCGTCCACCTCGCTTTCTACCCACGGCATCAATTTCGTCAATGAATAATATACAAGGTGCATGTTTACGTGCCATTGTGAACATGTCTCTCACTCTGGAAGGACCTACTCCAACGAACATTTCGAGGAATTCTGAGCCTGATACTGTGATGAATGGAACTTTTGCTTCGCCCGCCGTCGCTTTCGCTAATAAAGTTTTACCAGTTCCCGGTGGACCTTCAAAATAATAAGTCATTTATAACATTTGCAAATTTCATGGATCCATACATTTACTGAGGAAATACAGAAAGAACAACACATGCCTGTCAGCATCGCGCCTTTTGGAATTTTGGCACCGAGATCGATGTATTGTTGCGGATTTTTGAGAAAATTAACAAATTCCATAATTTCTATCTTTGCCTCTTCACAACCGGCAACATCTCTGTAGGATAAATATTAATATCATACATCCAATTTTCAATTAATAGTCCGATTGAATTATTTATTAATATATTTCATACTTGAATCGCACACCAATTTCATTTGGATTTATGAGTTTCGCTGTTGACTCCATTACTCCACCAAATAGTCCACCACGTTTCCCACCCTTACCACCCATAAACGCGGCAGATCGACGCATTGCCGATATGAGGACAGCTAAAAACAATCAAACACTACAAAGTTAGTTAATTGAAAAATTGAACTGTCGGAAAAACTTAATGAATACTACACCTAAAATAAGAAGCGTTGGTAGATATGAAATTAGTGAGGATGGTTCTACTTCAGTTTTGTATACAACCGGTAGATGATTTTGTGGCTCAATATTCAATTCGAGTTGCGCATTCTCTAGATTTCTTTCGAATGTGTCGGCACTTCCGATATTGAACCATAACGAAGTCTACAAAAATAATAAGTTCATCTAATTTTTGTTTTGTTCTCATTGATTCCGTTTATGTTTGACATTAAAACTTACTGATCCATCGACCGTGTTGCCAGGTAACAATCTTACTCGAACCCATTTCTTATTTACAACTTCCAACTTCTCGACTATTCCTCTATTCAGATAACTGTAAATGTATAAATATATCATCATCATTAAAGGAATGTCCTCAATCTCACAATAAGCAAACCAAACAATCAATCAATAACACCAACTGAATACCTATAAGCAAATTCACGCCACGTAATTTCTTTACTATTAAGATCAAACATCATCATAGATCCAACTAATCCAACCGCACCAAGAACACCAGCAAGAAGCCATTTGCCGTTGTTATTCCCATCAAATGGTTTACCACTGCCACTACCACTACCACCGCCGCCAGTCTTTACATTCGGCCCAAAAATCCCAGATAAATACTGATTGACTGGTGTCTTTGATGGATCATTATGTGGCGGCGTCGGTGGTGGACTAGATGTCTGCTTACTTTCTGATGTTGGAGTTTTTTTAGCTGACGATCCTTTCGCCCCTGTTTGATTAGAACCGCCTATTGGACAAAACAGAGTATCCAAACGATCAACATGCCCATAAAAATGCAATCACACAAACTTTAAATAACTTTATATAGCAATATTCATAATACCTGGTTTAAAAAATTTTTCAAAACCCTTCGGTGGTTTCTCTGCCAAAAGTCTCCATTGCTCTTGAATAGTCTTCTCGAGGTAGAGTAATCTTGGACTCGTTTTGATAAATGATAAAGTGTCTGACAACTATGAGAAAAAATAGTGCAATATTTTGCATTAGCTATATATATATATATATATATTAACATACACACACGAATATAATAATTAAAGATACATGAATGAATGTCAAAATATTATTGATAAAAAGTCTATTACTTCAATGTAACTGTTTTCAATTGAGAGATATGATTGTGAATATTAATACCTTAATGTGTAAAAAAACGAGGAAATATTATTATATCATACTATGATTGTGAGGTTATGTTATAGTGCAATGGTACCTGGAAGCGATCTAATCGGCTGTTTTTCAATGATTTGAGGAGTAATTTTTCCAATTTACTAGCCGATGACAACAATTGATGAGCCATTGTTGATCGAATTATATTGGAAATTATTCATGTGATAAATGATGAAACAACTTTGTCTGAGCGATCATACGGAGCAATTACCGGCTGGCGCTATACATCATCTTTTTACGCAGCGAATGTGTCTGTGTGAATGTATGACATTTATTTAGTGTGCGTATGTGGGTGTATGTGTGAGTGGCACTCATGGATTTGAATGCGTGGATGAGAGTAGATGCGAGTACGCTTCAATAGTTTTCCTATTTTCACTCTGTCACGTGTTACGTATCCAACACGCGCTTTGCTTCTGGATGACGTTTAGGCTTATAACGACGTAGCAATTCACACTATTTGGAGTTATTGATCGTTTTTGGATGGTTTTAAATACTGTTGTATGGTCCAAATGCTATGGATGAGCTTTGTTTTTGCAATAAATCAAATGTGACTTTCTAATGGGGATAGTTCAATAATTTGTTGTGTTTTTATATTGCAAGAATTTTGAATACAGAATTATTTCTTATTGGTTGGATGGATATTTGGTGATTTTGATTCAAATTTGGTGAATTTGCTATTTTGATTCAAAGTTTTGAAATCTCTGACTTCAAATTGATGAAATGTTGAAGAGAGTTTGGGTATTATTGGTGGGAATTTTTAGTTGATATAATTTTTTTAGAGAGATAAATGAAAATTGCGGCGTTTATATTTTTTGTTTTTTGTTCTTCCTTGTGGCCACTAGAATTTACTACGTCATTAGTGTTGCATTTAGTGTATACATTCATATCTGTCCCGATTGAATCGAAAGGAAAAAATTGAAGTCGATGATTGATCAACGAATATGAATTTTAGCAATTTTATGATGACTATGAGTAGCGATGATTGATTGGAACTTTTGTACTGAAAATTTGTCCCGGAACTTTAACAATAATCGAATTTCGAAACGCAATTGAATTTTGAAGTTATGGGTCGTGATTTTTGCGTGACTAATTCATTTCTATGTAATAAAAAGATGCAGCACAGAAGTTTGGGAAATTTGTTTAATATTTGTACAATGAAATGTGCATATATTGTCAATGCCTATTCAGCATCAGAGACATATATTCTGTGAGATGTTTTTGTTCAGTTTGAATACGTAATTCACTGAGGAACTTTTCAATATCTGTATTCATTTCATAGTCAATGCCACAAGTAGTAGATCGTGATTGCCAGTGACAACTATTTGATTTCCTCGTGTTATTTACATTAGAACTTCTGTGACAATGATTGGACACCTAGAACAAACCATAATTAGTTGATAAATATAATCAATTTTTATAAAAGCTAACTCTGATGTCGAGTTTGAACACGTTCATTACAAGATTATCACAAACCATTTCTCTGGCGGAGTTGTCGATTCCACTGTTGTAATATTGACTTGATAAATGATTATTTCGGGGAGGAATCCTCTCCTGACTAAATGTATCAAAGCCATTAATTTCATTCTCTACAGTTTCTGAACGTACGTCATCGTTTGGAGATATTGCAGAATCCTTTGGAATTAGATTATAGCGAGTTGTATTTGTTTGGACCGGCACCATTTGTTTTTTAATATCTCCTTTATTTCGAGATACAACTGTTCCATTCATTCCGTCAGGTACTATTTTCGAGTTTGAAGTGCCATCAGTTATTTCACATGCTATTTTCATCTTCTCAATACTCGAAGATAAATCACTGGTCGTACTTCCATGTGTGATTTCAGAATTAGCATCAAAACGAGAATTCGATAGGATGGATGAAGTCTCAATACATTTTTTCTCCATTTCTATCACGGCTTTTTTCTTTTTCCTCTCTTTCTCTATAAGCTCTACCACGTCACTGAACGTTGCACTATCATCTCCATTATTCATCATCTTAATCTGTTGCTCCAAATTCAATCGTTCAGTTTTGGAAAATATAAACAATTTTTCAATTAATTTCAATTGTTCTTCTCGATGGTTCACATTTGCGGAACTTAAATACTTGACTGCTTCATGATAATCTTCTAAATTTTCATCACTCAATATTCTATTTAATGATGAACCTTTCGTTTCTATAGGATGCAGAAAATGGAATATTAATTCTGATTCACAATGATTGCATTTGAATTTTTTAACCGCAGTGTCTAGTGTATTGGCATTTACGCCGGGATTGCAATTTCTAGTTGAACTCATGTCTTTGGTTTCACTCTCAGAACAAAGTTTTGGATGTAGGTGAAGCCACACATGTTTTTGTATTCGTAAGAAAACGTTCAAGGCGGACCAATACTTGGCGCAAAGCCATGTTCGACCACCATCAATAACTGAAAACATTGTTGCATCGGATAGTGCTTCATTCAAGTCATTAATCTCTAAATCAATTGTCTTATCCCAAAAACAAGCATCCTGTAGGATATCTGATGGCACTACAATTTTTGCTTCATCCATATCTTCATCCGATGTTACTGTTGACATCTCGGATATCAACTTCGATCGTAAACGATTTTGAAAGTCTATTAGAACTGAAAATTCCGGAAATCTTTCACAATTAGATACATGTCCGAATGCATCCGATAATTCATTAGTCTCCTTATTACTTTCTGTTATTTTCGTTGACTTTTTATGGGATATATCATAATTCGTTAACGATATTGCATCAAACTCATCGCCGTCTGGTTTTTCCAAATTAGAGAGATCAGTCAAATTAACAAAAAATTGGACCCCTTCATTTAATGTTTGAAGTATTGACGGGTTCTCAGGTAATGGCTTCGTGTTAATCAAATGTAATTCGTTTGTATTGCGAACGTTAGACGATGTGTCTGCTTGTATTCTCGTTTGAACAAGATTTTCATTGTGATCACGATATGTTTTGCATATCAATGCCTCGATTGTTGTTGTTTTCCGAGGTTTTGTTCGTTTTGTACTGGATTCAAGTTTACACGTTTCCCGGCGCGATGACATTTTACTCTTCTCAACATTCTTTATATTCTCCTGTGATGACATTTCATTGCCATTGGGTAATGAATTATTTTTGGAAGCTGATTGAATTCCGTTGATTCCATCCGTAGTTACATCGGAAATATTTTTATCTTGTCTGAGAATAGTTATCCCATTCTCAGTTTGTTTAATGTGTTCATAATCTTCAGTATTGTCGACATTTTCATCACTTATATTGAATCGCACGAATTTATCGTCATTAGTTGTCCAAATGTTTTTCAAATATGTATCTGAAATTTGGAGGAGTGAAAAATCCGGACCACCAACTGCCAACATTAATTCCCTGAAATGATCTATTTCATTTTCTGAAATTATACTAATGGCAATTCCATGAGAGCCATAACGACCAGCGCGGCCAATCCTATGAAGATACGTAGCACCATCGTGAGCAATATCTAGATTAATGATTAAATTAACATTCTCTGCATCTATACCCCGTGCAGTCAAGTCAGTTGAGAATAATATCCGACATTTGAATGCTTTCAATGTCTCGATCACTTGCAAGCGTTTTTTCATTTCTTGATTACCGACAATATAAATTGATGAGAAACCAGCATTGTTCATATTATTGCATACCGATTGTGCTCTGAAAATTAAAATCCAATTATTAACGAAACAATGACTCTTTCCAACTTATGCAATTCACAGTTCATACCTTGATTGATAATTGGAAAATATCAAACTTTGTTTAAATGGGATATTCGAAAATATTTTGATCAATTCCTGAACCTTTATCTGTACCTGAAATAAAAATCCATCAGAAAGATCATTAACATCGAAATATGATGGCAATTGAAAAAAAATTTATCACGAATCATTACTTGTTTCATAGCGTTGGGATGATAGGGAACAATCGCTACGAATTGTCGCACACCCAGTAAAATCGGACCATCATCGCCATTATCGGGTGTACAATGAATTGGAGATCTCATATAAGTCGCTACGAATAATTCCAAATCACCTGGATACGTTGCACTCAACGACATGACTTGTTTATTCTCGGGCAACTTGGAGAACATGTAACTATCGATGATATTTCATAATTTTACATTACCAGTAGTCATAATTTAACGTAAAATTAATTCAAATAGAAAATCCACTCACTTCACATCTTTCTGGAAACTAGTATCCATTAATTTATCAGCTTCATCAAGAATAAACAAGCGGACATTGTCAATTCGAAGAGTTCCAATCTCAATGAGATGCTTCAATCTACCAGGAGTACCCACAACAATATGGCAAACATCCAATTGTTTCTTATTACTTTGCAAAGTCATACCACCTACATGACAACCAACCTTCAATCCTGAAAGCCGTATTTCAAATAGTATCTTCTACAAAATTGATTGAATCCAGTGTCAATATTAATATTGATCCAAAAGTAAAATTGATTTTTAACAACAACTTGCCTGTGATTTGGGATCCAACTGATTCAATGACTTGTGAGATTTGTATCGCAATTTCTCGAGTCGGTGCCAATATCAATACTTGAGCAGATAGTAGACCAATATCAATCATTTCCAGAGCAACCACTCCAAATACAATGGTCTTCCCTGTTCCCGACTTTGCCCGTACAATCAGATCTGTGAAATCAACTCAGTTGTACAATTCGTGAATTTCAAGAATCAGTTCCAATACCAAATTGATCATTACCGAATCCACATCGTCCCAATGGTATTGCTTTCAATTGAATTGGCGAAGGTTTTTCAAAACCGCAATTTATCAAACCATCCAAAATATTTTGCTTTAATCCCATTTGATAAAAATTCACATTCTCCTGTATTTTAATGTCGTTTGTACGACACTCAGCGGCAAATTTGTGTGCACTTGAACCGATCATGTTTTGTTTTTCCATAAATTCATAACAAATAATCTCAGCAATAATTATTCGATAAAATTCTTACTATAAACGTAACATTATAATTCGGTTTCATAAATTATCCGTTTAGTTCTTGTTATCTGAAACATAATAAAACAAAATGTTAAAACATTCTCATAGAAACATTCAGCATAATAAATAACACTAGATAATAACAATCACAATGTAAATTAAGTGAGGTTACGTAATGTGATGTGATTTTACCGTTGCGAAGAGGAGATTAATATACAAAATATAGATAAAATACAATGTAAATTCCACTTCTAATCTAATATTGCTTCAAATAAATCTGATTATTTTCATTTTTATCCATTCAATACATAAACAATCATCTTTAGCCGCTACCTAAATTGCATGTGTGCTACTAGCGCTCTGGAACTGGTGCGGTGATTTTATGTATCACTTTCATTCATTCTTTCTCTCTCTGCTGCGATTAGTCCAATAGCATCAACGCTTACTACTGGCTACTACATACGAATTTGAAAAGCATCATTCACATTATGAATGAATAGAATTTCATATTCATGATTAGAAAGTAGTAGTTGAAACAATTTATTTCATAATCAAAGCCCATTATTAGTAGCATTCGTAGTATTTAGTAGCATTTGAAAGTATTCAACAAATACTATTTTGTAGACAAGAATATTAATATTCATTTGATCCGAATTGTGATCAGACTTCACTGATTGCAGGTGTAACATAGAAGCTCAATCTATTATTACATTTTCATAATTATCTATGTATTTTCAACTGTGGAGAGAGTTGAAGGTGTTTTAGATTTCATTGTCATGCCAAGGACAACGACAGAGTTGATTAAATACAGAAATATTCCATATTCATTCACACATCTATTTAGAAATGAATATCATCAACTGTTCTCTGTATGTCAATCTATCGTACACCAAATATATCTATCACCATGGAAATTATATCACATCGTGAAGAATTTGATATCAAATGGGTTACACAATTGATAAAATCATCTGTCCTTTTATACAACAACATGGATTTGGTCTTTCATCGTTTCAATGAAATGTACTCTAAAATTCCAAATGTCAACGACATCCAATTCTTCTTTCACATTCCAATTATCTGCAAATGAGTCATTGCATCATTTTGTATGTAAGTAAATTACAATGTTTGTCCCTCCACGTTGAAATGTTTTTCAGATACGAGACGAAGATAAATTGATAACTTATTATTACTGCCAAATTTGTATCAGACAATTTCACAAGTTACAAACATGATACAATTGTATGTGTAATAACAAATATTCACACATACTTCCATATTTTACATGAGTGTTATCACTTCTTGACTGCGGAAATATATCCAATGAGGAGAAACCAATATTGTATCAATAACTACAAAACTATCAGATTCCTGAAACCAAACTAGAAACATTCCAATCATGTCTATTCATTTTATAGCATATTTTTTCACATCAAATTCAAAAGCAAATCATAAAAATCACACAACATGTTCCGATAACATCTTCGATCACACTGCAAAATGAAAATTGTGATGAATATGTAAATTGGCGCTGCGACTGTGGAATTTTTATGCCAAGTATTAGCACTCATGCACAATTGTGTGCAGAGTGACTCAAGGACAATATGATGAATATACGCATACTCATATACTCATCATATTCCCGATATTGAGCAGTATATTCCGAAGCAAAGCACGACAGAAAAATAAAAATGATGCTTGAGTGGGGACGATAATCATTCCTATCTTTGTTTCATTCGACAATTAATGACTTGACCGCCCGACTCTATGAGGCGTCATTTTAGTTTAGTTCCGAATCTCGAAACTATTAGTCAAGTGTAATTTAATGATTTTGGTATCAGTTTGATGATATTTTTGTTATATTCAACAATAGAAATAGATCTAGAATCGAGTCCATAAATCATGGTATGGTTGGATTGAAGTGATTGTGAGCAAAACGGGGGGATATTTTTTATAAAACTTGCACTACAGACAGCAGATGACCTTCCAATGTATACTTGAAATACAGGAAAAACCTAATACGTCATTGCATAGAAGAAATATAATTACAACGATAGTGTGTTTATACATATGTAGGTGAGACTATTAAACATAAATTCAACATTAAAGTACATTTTAAAAATTGTGCATTAATAGAACTTAAAAGACAAAAAGAATAAAAAAAGTGCCGATATCATGCTAAGTGATTAAAATTTGGAGTGTGTCCCTGATTTTTGTTCCAAAAGTATGAGCGTCTGTGATGGTAACGTTGCAAGCGCCAGATTCCAAGGCAAACGAATGCGATACCGGTGATAATCACGAGAATAATTCACAACTGAACAATGTGGAAAATCAAAATTGTCTTGAATTAGATAGTTGTAGTAAAACAGTGCCACTTAATCATGGAATTATCAGTGATTCTACAGTACATTGCAATGGAGTGGATTCAGACAGTGAAGATTTGGAAATCATCGAAATCGAAGATGAAATTGATGAATATGAAACAGAATATGAGGGAAAATCTGTTGCTGATGCAAGGGGATGGATGCAAAAAACTCAACATGAAACACCTAATGGTCAAGTCTTGCCTCATTTAGACAGCACAACTTATAGTGAGGTATGTGTTACTAACTCGACGAACGTTCGCGTTGGTAACACAACGTTATACAAAGGTCCAGTGACAATAAAACAATTTGTATATACAAATTCGAGCGCAACAAATGACAATGAAGAAGTTACTGCTGACGGTGAGGTTATCGATAACACTGGGGCTACTATCAATGGAGGAATATCTAACAAACGATCCAATAAACTACCCTTGCGAGGAGGCATTGATGCATTTACAGTTTTTCGAGAATATAATAAAGGTAAGAAAATTTGGAATTCAAAGAAGAAAATATTAACTTTTTCTTAATATTTGTGATCTTAATCATCTGCACGCGTATCTTTATATTGAATGATATTTATCGAAAAAAAATTGTTTGTTATTATCAGTGAAAAGATGGCTGTGGACTTGGAGATGTGCGGCGATAATGTGTATTCTGGGCTTGATTATCATCACCGCGATAGTGGTATTAACAGTAGTGTTAACTCAACGCTCAGAATTTACACCAAACTTGACATCTATGGACCCCGACGGTTGTCATAATTAAGTTTACGTTAAATATCTCCTGTCTCACAATATTTACAATGTATTCATTGATAACGTATTCCTGTTTCCAGATGTTCTTGTAGATGATGTCAGATTTATTAAAAGATTTGAATGGGGAGCACAACCACCAGATGGGTTGATAAATGAACTGGAGGTCACCCCAGTTCCGTACGTCATTATAAGTCATACAGCTTCAGAGCCATGCTACACTCAAATTGATTGTGTTCAGCGCGTGAGACTTGCACAGATGATGCATATTGAAATTAACAAATGGTCGGATATAGGATATAATTTCCTTGTTGGTGGTGATGGTCAGGTATATGTTGGTCGTGGCTGGGATCGTGAAGGCGCACACGCCTTTGGCTTCAATCGGAAGAGTATGGGCATCTGTATGATTGGAACGTTCACTAAATATAGACCACCCAAAAAACAACTTCATGCATTGGCTAAACTGATAGCTATAGGTGTGAAACTGAAAAAAATTCGAGATGATTATAAACTCTTAGGGCATTGTCAAGTATCAACAACAGCAAGTCCGGGTCTTGAGCTTTGCAATACTTCTTCAATACGTACGAGGGGAGTTTATCCTCTTCTTCTTTTTTGTTTTTGTTAGTTATACTATTTTTAAGAAAAATATGAATTTTTGTTATTGTATGAAACTACACTCCATTTGTAATAAATACCATGTCATAAAATTCACTTCTTTCATTAACAAACAGTTATTTATATGTTTTTATTGAGTGCGGGGTTTGCTATCAATTTTTCGCTTCTTTTCAAATCGTTTGATACGATTTTCGAGACTTGCTGCAATTGGGAAAATAGATATTTCTTGAATTTTTTCTATTTAGATTACAATGAAAAAATAAAAGAATTATATTCATTGAAATACGGACCACATGTCATACGCTTCATCAAAGGTTGATATATTCTCGATTGTGCCCCTTGAATTAAACAATCAGCTTGATGATCAATAGGATCTTCGGTGGATGAAATATCCGTTAAATCATCAATCATACTTTTTATCATTTGGGCTCTGAAATACATAATTAAGTATACAATAGTTCGAATGAGCAAGTACAACATGTTTATATTATATATTTTTCTCACTTGATCGCATTGAATGCCCAATCTTGTTGCAGTGTCTTTATTACTATGATTTCTTCAGTTTTATCATAAATCCAGTTGACATCATCGTAATCGCAGTAGAACAAATTAAGTGGTATCTCATGAGCTAAATGATATTGTGGTCTACAAGGACATTTATCAATATCAAAAAGATCTAGGAATATTTCTGGACTTTCTTTCTCTTGACCAACGAGTAATAAGATACCCATAATGCATCTAATTTGATGCCATAAAAACGCTTGACTAGCAATCACCAATTGACACATGTCATACCCTATGAGTATGAAGAAAAAATTAGTTTTCATGATAACAACTATTCTGCCAAATTATAAAATGATTTATACCCGATGATTTCTCTGAATTGTTTTCCAGACAAAAAACTTTGGCATCGTTAATTGTGCGCTCGAAAGCCACAACTCCATTAGCAACATCCATCTTACAAATGTTTCGGAAGTCGTGATGACCTATGAGGTATTGAGCAGCAACGTTCATTTTATCAATAGACAACGTCCCTCGTGGAAAGAAATATTTATATGTTCGTCGTTTACAATCGAAACGTGCCGAATATAATTCATTTACGGGTGCCCACGCTATACATTTTATATCTCTGGGAAGAATTCTATTTAATATTTTGCAATATGACAATTCTTCAACCACATTCTTTTGGTTCTCAGTCATCAACTTGCTACGTACATGTAGTGAAATAACTTGAGAAAATGCACTAACGCCCTTATCAGTACGACCGCAACGATGATAGTTCGATGCTTCTCGATTTTCTATCAAACAACTGCGTTTCAGTGCCTCAAAAATGTAATGTTCAATAGTATTATTTGTATCCTCTTGTTCGACAAACCCATGGTAGTTCCACCCAAGATAATAAAACTTGAGCAAAATGTGTCGTTTGTAACAGCTGTAGATTTTTCAAATAAATTACTATTTTCCTTCTCAATTCAGTGAAGACAATTAAGCACATGAAAGAATACTCACTGATCAAAATTAAAAGGTTTATCTGATTTCTTCGATTTTGATTTTGGTTTATCAACTGTATCAGCCTTTTTAATGATATTCTTTAACTGAAATGTATGAGCTTCTAGTTGTAAAATTCTATCGATAAGGTCCTGCGACAAACAATTGAAAAATTAGAAATTCATAATAAAAATAACGTTCGATAACTCGTACAAATAAGGTTTACTTACATCTTTATCAAGCAGTTCCAATTCACTTCTAGACGACAAGTTTTTGTTTGTTTTATCTCTCTTTATTGGAATTTCTTCCATAATGGTAGGAAATAGGTTAGAAATATGACTGAAAAGGTTCAACGGATTTATAATAAACAACATCAAACGTAAATATTGCTGTTTGCATACAATTTTTGATTGCATATTATCAATCAGCAGTGTGTGGATATGACACCTAGTGGTGAATGGTCAAAGCAAGAAAGCGGACATTGTACAAATTGCGAGAAATCCATTAATTTTCGTTATTGATAAAGATAACATAATAATTTATGTCGTCTTGTTGTCAATCTTCGCACAAGCTTAAAAGTAAAAATGTTCTATATATTCCATCAGTGTTAGATGGAATTACTCAAATATGTAGTATATTGGCGTCCATTTTGGTTTCCAAAAGATATTGCGTGCTCCACTCTCAATTTCCATTTGAACAAGTAATATCCAATATTTCATTAAATAAACTTTCCCCTAAGTTATTTGAATTTTCAGAGATAATAAAAATTTGATTAATAGCATCATAAATGGTGCAATTCTGCTCTCATTCAAAACAATCATACCATTATCAGAATTATAAGTTTGAAATTGCCGCGCTTGCTACGCCATATTGATTCAGCCCCGATGAGAATTCGGTGTTGGAGGTTGGAAGATGGATACAATAGTAGGAGGTGCAGTTGATATAGATCACGACATAGAGGAAAAATTCTCAACAATAAGAATGATAACAATGAAACTTTGAATTTATTGTGTGGTAGAGTAGAGGCGTGGCCACACATCCAAAACAACTGTGGCATTTGTGGATACACAGTCGTACGTACATTTTGTAAGCTGCAAGCACTGTAAATCTGACGTCACTGCAGTGAAAGCTGGGCTCGATGTGGTCATTGGCCGGTGCTTGCAGCTCATTGGCCCATATTCAGTTCTTGAATATATACAACTCAATCATCTCTAAACAATTTACCGACCTACGACTAACAATGGTGGCTTTGGTAATGTAAATAGAAGAGTCAATGAAGAGAGTATTGCTTGTTTGGTATGATTTAATATAAATGATTTATACTGATTATTTGATAAAGATCGCTCTTCGATTGAATCACCAATTGAATAGCAAGAATTCATAATCAAACATCATTATGGTACGAATTATTCCAGTACACAATTTCCTTTCGCAAAATGTCGGGCAAATTGAAGAGTCAACTGCGTCTTGCACTGCAAATATTATGGGAGAGGACATGCTACTCTTAGCATTGTCCAGCCATTGTGTTAAAGTATATAGTTTAGCAACGAGTGAATCAAAATTATTGACAACATTCCCAACAGTTGATTTGGTTCATCAAATTCTACACTCTGATAAGGGTAATTATGTTGCAACATTAGAATCAAAATTGTCAAGAGATGGTGCGTCTACTAACAACTTCGTGAGGATTTACATCAACTGGGTAATGGCAGGAAATCAAAATCAACCGATGCGAGCTAGAATAGCTGGACGTGTCACACCAAGTTTGAATCGAGCACAAAATAATTTGGAAATGATTGAATTGCCATTGGATGCACAGCCAACAAATATTTCATGCTGCAAAACAACAGGGAATTTATTAGTTGTTATGGAACGAGAAGGAGCTATTTATGAGCTTAAGGTAGAAACTCATCAAACAACAAGACAAAAATTCCTAGATTTCGAAGTACGACCGTGGTCATTGAAATTTACATTTACACCAAGTCACATAGGATTAGCTGAAGATTTTATATATCTTATGAATTCCACGAATTTCATACTAATCAGATTGACTAATCAATTCCATGACGATATCCATCATATTGATAATGTTGGTAACATAGAAAAGATAAATGATCCGAAAAAACGACGACGTTCTAATCAAAACAACCCTAAGATTAATTTGATGGAGGATGGTAAGAAAAGCACATCACAAAGCAGAAAATCAAGTATAGATTTTGCAAAGTCTATATACAACGAACGCACATACATCGATTGGGATGAATTAGTAACAAACGAAGTTACAGAAATCCAACGAATCAAATCCCTGAATCTGATCGATCCGGAAACGAAGAATATTACAATACTTTTGCCATCAATAGAGGAATTCAATCGCACTCAACATCTACAATTTCTTGATCGACCGATTATCAACGCTAAAGAAATAAATGTGACAATTACAACAACGAGATCGAATGAAATTGGCTGGTCCGAAAATTACATTGTTGAGCATTTGTTGAGATTGAAAATTGCTCAAACACCTCAAACGCCTGTCCAGGATATGGATGTTGAATATTTTACATGCGTCGTGATGAAACCCTCATATAATCGTCAGAAAACTGTGACCTCCAAATTGAAAGGTTCGTTACTGCGCTCCGAAATGTATAATATCTTTAATGGAGTCACTTGTTTCATAAGTACAACTCAGGAAGGGTACCTCTATCATTTTCCGTCATCAAGCACAGAGGAAATGTCAAACATAAATTGCTGTCAAATTTATCCTTTCACAGCTATGGTGAGTCATGTAGCATTAGAAAATACAGCGTTACACGCCCTTACTGAGGCTGGATTGGAATCGTACACACTCAGAGTACCAAATTGCATCCCAAAGACAACAACTGATGATTGTGAGAGCATCGATAAAATGAATGGAATTGATCCTGTATCACTGATTGGTTTGCGGCCATTTTTGGGAGTTAAAAAAATGTTACAATCGACCAAATATCTGGTTTTGTTAGCCAGTGATGAAGATACATGGACATTTTATTCACTAACAGTGCCGCAACCTGAAGATATTTATCATGACATTTTAGATGCAGCAAATAATCATAAAACCACTAGTCCTACCACTTATAGACACTTATTGAATGAAGCACACACTGTTTTACGATATGCTAAGCATATGGTTTATTATACTTCTAACGCCACATTTTCGAATAATATCAATGACATTTCGATATCACAATTAGATGATTTATATCGTCAATCTTGTATACTTCTTGCTGATTATTACATTTCTTCAGAATCGTCTTCAGATTGGTACATGAGCACGCGTTATTATAAATTTGCCGGTTTGAAACCTCACGCTGTTCTTACGAGAGAAGGAATTATCTGCGCTCCTGGAATCGTCACTTATTTGACCGAAAGTCTTCTCAATCTCCAACCTGGACCAGAAGCTGATGCTCTGTTTCAAGAGCACAATATCGTTGAAATGTTAGCAAATGCTGAAAAAAATGATCTATTACAACTCATTCTTGCAAGTCCGGTGCTACGTGAATATGCGACTGACAAACTTATCAATATTTTATCAAACTGGCAACTCAATGATACGGCGAGGCTTGCTCTGGTGTTACTCTATATTCAAGCGGATCGCCAAAGCCAAGCGGAAAAAATTCTTGACCCTATCACTGATCGCTTCATAGCCGCCAAAACATTAGATAATTGGTCATGGTTGTTTGATATAACTAGTCAACAAAAAGGCAACGCCATTCCTACATTCTCGGAGTATGCCGGCATACTCATGAACCAAAAAATGGCAGCGTTCAGTCAGATATTGACTAGAATCGTTGAACGTAAAGCTGTCAGCCTCGATCAGATAGTTCAAATTTTTCTAGCATATTTGCCGTCACGTGTTGGTAGAGATGGACGCATTGCAGCAACAAC
Source organism: Meteorus cinctellus (assembly GCA_030523045.1). Lineage (NCBI taxonomy): Eukaryota > Metazoa > Arthropoda > Insecta > Hymenoptera > Braconidae > Meteorus > Meteorus cinctellus. Next base: position 22,730 of record JAPYZF010000344.1, read on the forward strand.
ACTACAACTCTTTTTGGAAACTTATTTACAAAACTATTTTGATAGTTCTTCGAATGATCGTTCAATGGATTCTGATACTGAGAATTTGGCCATTGTTGAAGGATTCAAAATTCTAGTCAGATCATATTTAGCAGAGTTGGCACAGACAAATCTTAATAAAACTGATAAAGTTGATGATAATGATGAAAATGTTAGTGGAATTTTATTCGATAATATGCGGCCCAGTTTTCTCGATTTTTCGCCTTTGTATGGGAAATGTGAACAAAGAAAAGTGACTGGTGGTTTAGATGATATCGATATTGAACATAGGGCACAAAATTATAGTAAAAATGTTGTCAGACTAGAAGTACGTAAACTCCAGGCATTATTAGCAAGTGGACATTTGCCGTCTGAATGTTTTGAAGAGGTGAAACATTTTCTTGATACACAAAATATCGAGGGTAGTTTATCTTTCCGAATCTTATGCACAAAGACAACTGAAGAAGGAATACAACTGTTGGCAGATAAATGTCCTCAAGCTTTGCTGGAATTTGCAAAAGTATGTTCAACGAATTCTCTATGTTGTACTATTTATTTTTAAGATGATTCCAGCATTCGTTTTTTTCATTTTAGAATAAATACAGCACAGAGTCTGAATGGAAATACTTCGTACAGTTCCTAGTGAAGAGAATGGGTGAGTGGGATTGTGATAAGGAGATGTTCACAATATATGATGAATTACTAAAAGGTAATAAATATTCAGTATTTTTTAGTGCGTGATGATGCACGTGTCAATTTGTTTAACTGAAAAATAGTAATGGAATTCATTTGATTTCAGATTGCGCAATTTACGTTGCACAAACATTGTCGATGAGGACACTCCAACGAATTTTATCCAGTGATACTTTACCTACCTTTCAACAATACATCGATATTAGTAATCAAGTTGTTCATGCCGACTATATCAAAACAATGATTGTCGGTACCGGTCAACATCTTTTGTGCAATATCAATTTTTAATCTTTACTGTGATGACTTAAAAAACAAAAAAAAAAGAGATGATATGAATTATGTGAAAGTTATTTATATTTGGTCGAAGTTTTATGTAGAAGATAAAAATTTTAAATTGAATAAAAACTATTTAATTGTTGTCAATCAAATATACGTACATTAATATACAATACAAAGTATTGAATTGTTAAATCATCGAATACATAATAAATTAATGTTATCATTTATTATTGTAGACAAAATACATGAATTATAGCAAAAAATGGATGGAATTTTTCAGACGAGTTCGAAGCTTTTTTTCAAATCACTCCAAACTTAATAAAATTAATTAATCTATACTATACTAAATTCTACAATACAAAAACGCATTCTTCTTTGATTATTAATGGTATTACCATTGGAATATACTTATTTGTACACAGAGGCGTTGATTTACTAATATGACATTTGTGCTACAAATTACAGTTCGCCATAGAGTATTGATGAAAGTGAGAAATGTAAAATTTTTCAATCAAAAATATTTCAGAAAACATGATATGTACAATTCAGTTGTGATAAAAAAATGCTGATTCGCATTACTTAATATTATTCATCTTTGCACTTATTGTGAACAAAGATGTGGACGGCCTCACGATTCAACGATAGCTTAATCTTATTTTTCGTTCCTTATTAAATAAAAAACCTACTTTTTCGTTTCTTTTCGGAGCAACGAAAGCAACTATGTGAATAAAATTTCCAAAAACATTAACATTGTGTATCGACAAATTTGAGACAAATGGATATCGGACTGATTAAAATTAATTAATTGGCATTGTGGATACAGTACTGTGCGGAGTAGTAGGACGAGATCCAGCGATAGAGTGTGTTGTCGATGCATTTAGAGACTGCATTGTTCCAATCTGTAATTAAAATATAAATGATGAAACGATTCAGTCCATGTTGTATAATAGAAACTTATGAAGAAGGAAAAATGAATGGGATGCATTTTAAGAACTTACTCGAAGATGAGCTAAATCCTCAAGTCGTGTCAAATCCGATAACTCAATATTCAAAGAGTAAACTATTAGCCATCCGTATGCTGAGAGACATATAAACACTATCCACAGCAGACACATCATGATATTGTAGCCGAATATCATATCATTAACGATACTGAAAAATAAGAATGCCAGAAACCGAAACATTGTGAAAATTGCGAAGCAATAGAGCCATGGCATCATCCGTTTTTCGTGTTCCTTCCTCAGGGCATTTATAAGAATTACTGATGTGACAAATACTGCTATGCCACCAAGCATCGAGAATAGTGCGAAAATAATCAACGCATTGCGGACTGTAAACAAAAAAAAGATATGGTAAGTGAATATAGCGAAATAGGAGATTCTTCGAAACAAACGTGTCCAATTCTTAAACAAATAACCATTCTATACATAATTATGTCTGCAAATGAATTCATCGCACTCATGAACTACTGATGAATGTTTCGATCATGATACTGATTAGATTGTGAACACTTCTTTCATAATAATTTGAATTATAGCTAGTAGAGTGTACTTTATCGCACATAGTTGCGCGTCTCATTGAACTACTTCTCTGCAAGATGCGTCACGAATTTATGATTGGATTCAATTTATAAGAAACAAGAAATAATGTGGTACAAAACTGGGGCGTTCATGAATTCATCTGTTAATGTTCCTTTAGATATCTGATGAATCAATAGGATTGCGTCTTATTCAAGATGGAATTATTGTATTTGGAGATTATTCATTTTCGTAACTTTTTTGTGTTAGAACTTTAGTTTTCGAACTTCCATATCTTTCTGATAACATAATGAAAGTTCTGCTTAAAATTCATTTTACATAATACCATTTTTGCTATCACATAGGAATTGAATTATCTATAGCAGCCACCAAACTTCGACTTTACATCACGTCCTGCTTAATAAGTATATTTAGAAACAATCCACTTACTATGTTTGTTGCCCACATAAACAAATTCATACGATATGATATGATATCCAGTATGTACGGAACCAGGCGTGGCTTGTGACAAACAATAAATATCAAATGCTGCTGTGAAAACCGTGAAGATGCCCAACAACTGTCAATTCAAAATCTTACATTAACATCAAACAAAACAATAGGAATTTTTTTGTGTTCATCTTATTGTTACTGAAGAAAAATTGGAATATGTGTCTTACTAATGAAAAAACAGCAGTCAGCATAGCACTCCGTTGAATGTCAAAAACCAGAGCATTTGTCAAAAGTGGTCTTTGATACCAAGGAATTTTCACACTCTTTACCGATCGTGAAGATCTCAAATTTGCACTACTTCGTGTAGTGACATGAGAATAAATCGATGGTGTACCCATACTGGGTGATTTTTTTCCGTAATTCATTGTTTACCTAAACAGACATAGAAATAATTGATGACTGTAATGAAATGTTTCATTTGTCGTCACGCCCAAACATTTGCAATTCTTATTGTAAATAATTTATTGAAATATCGAAACAAACAAATAAAAAGTCTACTGAACAACTTCTATTGTTCAGTAATAACAATACTTACAGATCTCAAAACCCTATTGTGTTTATATATATAGAATTTATATAAATGATTGAATCGAAATATATAACTAACGTAGACACTCCCATTCGTCCCAATCAGCTTTATCCTCTAATTCCTTCGTACTGACGAATAGAAAGCAGTGTTGCCAATGTTGAATGTCCATTCCCGCTTTTGTACGTTGACGAAGGGGCACAGGAAATGTGAAAAGTAGGGTTATGATAGTTACGGTTAACTAGAACGAAATAGAAATATCATTTATAATTATAGGGTCGGGCAATTAATATCGAATGAAAGGAGAACAAATACATTAAGTAAAGTATTTGCTTAAAGGCGAAGAGAATGTGAGAAAAAACAAAACCTATCAATTGGTAAATTAACCGTTAGTTAACTACTCATTGACTCTCGTGTGAAACGTGACCAATCCAACGATCTGTGTTCATTCATAAGTGCAATCTGATTGGATAGCTGATTCTACTTTACATTTCTAACCATGTTTCATACCGACAAATCTGAAAACCGTCATAATTCGGTAATTTTACTGCCTAATTACCCAATCATTGCAAAAAACTCAATATGTGCATTTCTCTCATCCCAATTCTGGGCAACCACATCAATATTGCAATAACCTGAAACAATTCCATTCATTAGAACAAATATTCAGGCATTTATCAATTCTTCAACAAAATAAATAAACCCAACGCCAAATACTCAATCATAAAACCTTAGCAAAATTCCAGAAAATTGGTTAAAAATATATTGTCATAATTGAACACTTGTGGCGCTGAATGTCGTTCATACCTGCACACATATATCTATACACTCTTGCTGCGGCACTCATAAAGCCTTTAACTGTGTACATGAACACGTATGTGTGCGTATGCGCGAAAGATCCAAAGCACAGAAGTGTCTGCCAGCCACGGTGGGCTGTTCGTGGTTGTGCGCCAGTGTGCGCGCCGTGAAGTTGTCCGCCGGAGAATCTGTAAATTCGCCTTCGGCGGCCCTTCAATCAATCGCCCAATACAATAAAACTTTGTATCACCCATCAACACATTCTTTATCAATTAAATTGAAACTAGACAGTGGAAAAACTATAAAATACGTTTTAACATCCATATAATACACATTACGAAAAATTAAAAATAAAACACATCTACCGGTTGTGTTGTGCAGTGAAATTGTTAGTAATATGTGTTAGCCACTATATATCCATGTATGTGTATCGTATAAGTTATGTGTTATAGGCGCGTGTCTCTATAGGTGTATGCGCGCTTCAGAGACAGGGCGACACGCGTTTTCTCTATAAAAACCGCAGATTGAAGAAAAAAAAAAAGAAAAAAGAAAAACTAACACAAAGAAGAGAAAAACGCCGCGTCAACTTTAGTTCAGTTAAATATATAACAGTATATCAATTCAACTTTAGTTAATATATATATACATATGCACATATATGTGTATATGTGGATGTATATATTAAATAACTATAAATAAAAATGATGGAGATATCAAAGGGACTGCGCAAGGAGATAATATTGGTGCAGAATAAATTGAAGAACGCCATTCGCGATCATCAGGTGAGATGTAATTTCTATATTTTATTATTTTGTTTCTTTCAATGTATTATGTGTTTAATTATTTGATGGTGTAGTTGCAAACAGGAACATGCATACGCACAGACACACCATCATGTAATTCATTAGCGTAACATTTGAGTTGTTGAATGTTTTCGCGTTAATTTAGTATTTTTTTTGTATAGGATGCAATGAAGTTGGAATTAATTTCGAAATTTCGATGTAATGTATTTATGAAATGAGGATTTTAATTGAACAAAGAGAAATATTAATGCTGGTATATGTTTAAGTCTTCTTTTGTCGTGTGTGCATACAATTGAGGGAATGAAACAGAATACGATGAATAAATGTTGGGCATTTATATAAGTTTATGTCTTGATAATTTATTTTATCAAGTAACTGATAAACATTTTGTTTCTATGTTTAAAATTGTTTATTTATTGGATTATAAATAGTTGAATCTGTATCAACGATAATTGGAAGTTGATTTTATATGTCATGACCGTACTGAAAATTATTTTCAGGTTTGGTTCAATTAGTAAATGGTAATGGACATTGATGGAGTGGTGAAAGGAGGGTGGGGGGATACAAAAGTTTTTCAAGGTGAATGGTTGATCCTCCGAAGTTGATTTCAACCTAATGTCTGCGCCCTCTATATTTTTCTTACTTTCTAATTTGTTTTATCTTTTATTTGGTTCACCCTTTTATTCGCATTTTATTTATTTCAACTCTCATATTTGTCTAAATGCTCTGTTGATTCATCATAATTGCATGTTGCAAGTGTACATTGAGTCGCTTCGAGGACAATTATCAATTTCCGGGGATAGAAATGGCATTAATTTGACCGTAGTGGTGTATTAATTGTCATTTATTTCTTCATTATACACATTGGGAGGATATGCTATGAATTCAATTATTCATTGTAATATACACTGGAATGGAGGGAAAAGGAAAAAAGGGAAAAAAGTGGGAGGGGCAGATGCGCTGAAACGCCGTAGCCAAGTGAGAATGCAACGACCCGAAGCTTCACCGACGAATCTAAACTTTCATCCTCACACGCGTGCCACGAAATTAATTGTAATAATGTATCGCGCACATGAGCCTCTGCGCATCCATTTGTACATGTCCATATCATTCGTTGCCACCGCCACATTCATGTCTGCCTATCTTTTTCCCTCTCTTATTCTCACCTTTTATTTGCTCTCTTCTTTTGTGTGTCCTTCAATCCGATAAGTCCCAACCTAACCTATATACAATATCGATAATAATGATAGTAACAATAATAATAATGATAATAATAATATAACAGTTGGTTTTTGCCCTGTTGATGATTTACTATTTATGATTCAATCGTAACTTAAAATACCTTGGACACTTTTGATGATTTACGATGTATGTTGTTGATACATTAAATTATTCATGGCTTTCATGAACTTGCAATTTACTTTTACTCTCAATCTGCATGAGTTTGAGCATTGTTCCAGATGATTTGCATTAGTTGATAGTTGTTGAAAAAATAGTCGAGTTGTTGGTACGGAGTAATAAATAAATTCAATGTAATGAATTTTTCATGCTGATTTATTTTTTGTTTTCTGGGTCAAGTTGATGGTATATTAACAAAGAAGTTGTAGATTGTCGCTTGGGTTGCGATATTACGTCAGACTAAAATAAAATTTGAAGATTGATTTTTTGAATTATTTAATGGATCATGAATTGGATGAAATTGATTGGATTAATTAATTGATTGGGAAATAATTGATTTCTTGGTGATTGAGTATGAGCATGTCATGTCATTCAGATTTGTATTTTAGTCGCTCTATATTAATTTGTGAAAAATGGATTTACATTTTAGTATCAGGAGTTGAAAGTGGGTGATATTGGAATGAAAAGAATGAAAGAAATATGAAAAAATTGTGGTGTAGTAAATACAAATTTGTATATATTTATGAAACTTGGGGGAAGGTACATTACAGGGTGAACTTTTAACAGCAGAGTTATAAACTCAAGTTCAAGATAGCTGAACTCGTGATGAAAATAACGGTTACCGTTTAGCTTCTTTATCATGGCATACCTGTATATTACTTTTGATTCAATAAGCTCATGTACATACAGATATGATTTCTACAAACACGATTCTTAATCAAGAAGTAATAATACCAGTTAACGTATTCGTTGATAAATCAATGAACGATAACAGCATTTGCTGCTAAATTATTGTAATAGGTTTAGATTGGAAATATGAAATAAGAAAATTTATATTGAAAGCGCGATTAAATGAAATTGGATTGGCAGAGGTAACTCGTTCATTCTCTTCTACTCTCTCTCTCGCTTTTTAAGTATATTGGCATTAAGCTTTATGTGTGTAGCAGTGGAAATACGTGTACTTCCGACGAGCGTCAATGGCGGCAAAGTGAATTCTAACTATCTATGCACATACAATTATGTCGCATTCTACTGATACAAATACTTTTTTTTTCTTCACTTTCTTCTGTTTAAATTACAGTTATTACATTTACATCGATGAATTTATGATGGAGGAAAAATGACTAATAATAGATTTAAGTATCTGATTTAATTACATAATGTTTATGTTCATTTCAATTTTTTTTGCTTGCAGATTTGTATGGGAAAATTGGAGGACAATTCAAATGTAAGTTGACAAAAGATGAAATAACAATGAAAATTTATTTTTTATTTTATCATAATAAGCCATCTCAGTTGGTATGAGTGAATGGAATTTAAATGCTTAATTTCATTCTAGAATGCTGATATTTTACGACAAGTTGAGGAAATCAGACTTCACATCAAATCTCTAGGACGATGTCAGGTGAGTCTTTGTCATGATTCGTCGTGTCTTTATTTTTTAATTATCTGTTATTATAATTCGTTGTATTGTGGAAAAAATTACAACTGGATAAAGTATGAAGGAAGTCATATCAAAGAGTTTCTATATAAAAATCTTTCTCAAAATCATTGTTTTCATTTTCTCATGTTGCACTCTCACTCTCACTAGTTGCGCATATCGTTGGTGTAGTTGCGATTTGTCGCATCTTCCGGAACTTGGTGCAGTAGTGACGCGCGAGAATCATCGATCGGGCGTTCATGAGAATTACCACACGTTTGAAGCAATTTATTCTTCCTTCACATTGAAACATCTCTTTTTTACTTGCTTTCACTTCATTAATAATAACGTTATATACACATTAAGGAGAGATGTAGCGGTAGAAATCGCTTTGGTTTAATCGGCTGAATGGGAAGATAGAACGAGAGGGGCTTTCATATAGCTTTGATATTAATCATGAGATATAGACAACCAACTTTTCTTGGTTAGTTCTATATATATTTGTTATTGATCATAATCAAGTTAACGGCGACCTCGTTTAATCACGACATTCAGGAGGAATGCAACTAAACAGACGTTCAAATATTGATTTGATGAGAAATCTGAAGCAGCCAAATCTTTTTTCCTATTCGGAGAACAAAAAAAGATATACAAAATGTCCAACAACTTTTGATGCTACATTATATCAAGTTTGTACTTGACCGAAAGAAGGATATGAGAACTGATGACATGTTTTTGAATCTTGATGTAACACAGTGATAATGATGGTATTATGCTTGAGCATAACAAAGAACGTTGAATTCGTGTTGGATTTCATGTTTTGAACTATCCAATTTCATAGACAAAACTCATTTCGAAGTACGTTGGACTACACATTTGTCCCTGATTATTTTTGATGACCATGAAATCTCAAGGTGAAGATACGATTATGAAACGTTCATTAAAATGATTGTGTTATTGAAAGAGGGAGAAAAAAAAGTAGAGAAATAGAAATGAGATTCAAAAAAATTATGCGAATACAAATACTTGTGCATATTCAAATGGTCGTTTAGCCATCGACGAGGAAAACTTTGACGCGTCAAAAAGTTTCGAACGGGACGCAAACGCCTGGGCAAGGTCGTGAGATACCTCGAGATATCCTGCCAGGGACGCTCAACTCGTCCAACAGTAACCATCACGGAACCATCGTACTTTATGCTGAAGAAAAGTTTTCTTGGCCGAGATTAAAACAAGTCAACTTTGTTACATTAAAACTCGGCAACAATTCTTGTTGAACAATGTTGGTATGGAAACCTTATCCCAAGATTTGCAGATCAAAATATTGAATCGTTCTATCGACTAGATTTTGATCTAGATATTGAAATCTGGAACTAATATAATTACAATTAGTCCCTGTGCACATTGAAAATTGTTTGCAACTCTCAAATTCAGGATGTGCTGCCAAATTGAATGCAAAGTATCTATGTGATAATTTAAGCCAACAAAGAAATGAGATACAACAATGAACTCACAAAATTAAGTTGATCAGACACTTTACATGAAAATAAAAAAAAGGATCTCAATAACAAAACATTTTACGTAGCTGCCCAATTGGCCGTTGGCACCGTACGAGCGGCAACCCGGTTCTTATTGATCTTCTAGCTCTCCAGTTCAAACCGTAGTAGCAGAGGAGCCAGCAACAGCCGTCTCATCCACCTACCCACCCGTCTCATCTTCATCATTTCTTCCTCATTTTATTTCCACTTATTAAAAATTCCATAGCTATGTTAATTCGTCTCATCATCACGATCTTTTCTTCAGATCGTTTAAAAATTCAAAACTCTACAAACATTTATCGCACGAGCAATTCTTTTATTTTTCAACAAATATTAATAATCATAATGAGATATACCAGACTCATTATTCGTGCGGATACGTATTGTAGTTGGATAGTTCGTAATTATTTTTAATGTCTGTATTTTATGATTCGTTGAATTTCATTCTGTATGAATATTAAAATGTCCGTAACCCGGAATTGCTTGTTGCACAAGAATCACTTTTGTTATTCGCAACGTAACCGTCACCGAACAAACTTAGAAAACTCTGACAAGTTTTGACGTGGAGAAAAATAAACTCAAGAAAAGAACTTTTGATCTTGCCAACTCAGCATGTTTTATTAATTTCATTTCGATAAGAACTATGTCATTACAAATCTACTGATGTGTGAGTACATTACTAAGGAAAGAAGAAACAACAAAAGAACGTGACATAAAGCTTGTGTCATGGCGCAAGCTAACTTTAAAAATCGTTATGCTGCCACTTTCTTAAGTCATCCTCCAGCCTTTCACAATAGTTATTTTATCTTTGTTCTGCTCAACACAATCTTCATATTCATCTCATACGAGCAATGCAGCTAGAAAACAGTAATTAAACATTGTTAATTGTGTTGTTCAATTGTTATCTTCAGATTTTGATAATTCTCAAGTTTTGATATTGCTTGACGAACTTTCTGAACGATATAACTAGTTCATATTGTTGTGATATGATTTCTGTCTCCTTATTCTCTTTCTCCCCTACCTCTTCATATCCTCACAGCTCTACCGCGTGTGCTCTTTCACTTGAATCTCTTCAACTCCCCAGCGTAATTATCGAAGGTACGATCGATCGTAGAACCGAATATAGTGAGGATAGGCTAGGTATATATAGGGTTGCGGCAGCTCCAACACCCCATTTAGATGAAAGAGGAACCTGTGGATTCCCAATGGGATAGTCAGCGAATTCAAATGCGTTCATCAACATTTCCGAACAGGATGAAATCAATTGCTATATGTTATTTGATGCCATTGTCCATTTATGTATTATGGTAAATGCTATGCTGAATTATCAGAAAAAAATTCCCCATGCAATCCTCATACTTTTCATCCAAATATCATTGCATTGTATATGACATATCATTAATGTGAGTGCTGGAGAAAATGTTTACATTCAAATTTGAATATTTCACATTCAATATTTTTGCTCTTCTTTTTTTTCCCCCTCTATTTTGTATTTATGACAATAAAGTTGAACAATAATTCCACGAGAACGTTAAATGAGTAAAGTTTAGTTTTAGATTTGTCTCTGTTTGGAATGCGCAGAAGCAAGTTGTTCAACGTCTGCGCAAGGAAGTGGAGTCTTTCAAGGCAGATAATGCGAATGGTGCCAAAGTTTCTGTCGCTTCGCTCCTTGGTTTGAATCACAACAACAATAACAACAACAGCACCAACAACAATAATAAGAATAACAATAACAAACACGTTGTTGATGTTGATGATGAAGAGAAAGAAGTTGTCCAGGTCAAGGTTCAATCAAATGGAATATTCGACAGTAGGAGATTGTCTAAAGAGAATTACGAGGGAGTTGTTAGGAATGGTGTAATTACGACAGCATCTAGAAAAACATGTGCCAAGTAAGTTAAATTATTTCTATCTTTTGATAAACCAGTGATGGTCTCTATTATAATGTTCTTATTATTTCTTTTTTTTTCAATGTAAACACCAGCCCAGATGAGTTGTCAGTTTTCCAATTAATTGCTTTTGCCGCGCGCGTTATCATGGGTTGTTTATGACACGCGTGACACTGTAGATTATGTACACAGCTGTTTTATTGTCATGATTATATCAGCAGCATTTATGGCAATCTGATTAGATATTGATTCTAATCAAATCAGCAGCTGGATAGGTGTAAACAATGATTTTTCAACCCTGCTAAGAGCTGTTGTTTACTATTCTATTATGGATTTAATAATTCTTCAAGTCATTTGTGATGAAAATAGCTCATGAATTTATCTTTAATAAGACATCGTTTCATGTTCTGTTAACGAATGGATGTTTCTGGGATATTCATGGTCAATTTACGTTCTCAAGTTTCGTAAATCTATTGCTATATCCACACTACTCTGTTAATGGATATTAGAAGGTAGAATTTATAAGTTCTGATTCGAAACTGATGAATTGAAAAACTCTAATAAGAATCATTCACTTTTCTTTTCATTCGGAATGTTGCTCATTGTTATTTTTCTATGACGATGTTATGCATGTCAGGGTGGGCGTGATGTGTATGTAATCAGTTGCATCATTGGATTGCATCACATTGCTTCCCTATTGTCAACTGACACCTTTCGATTTGGGTTGGTCTCTGATATAAATAAATATTCTCTACAACATCAGAATTGGTTTATGGATTAATTTTATTTTGATCAATAGTTCTGCAATAAGAAACAAATGGCAAAAAGTCTACAAAGTTTATTGGTGGATTTTTCGGTCAAGCATTAAACAGTTGCATTAAAATTGTGTCAACATATGCCTTTGTTTTGCAAACATTTTTCAATACTTTGGAATGTTTGGAATAGGGGAAAGCTGCAATGCACACTTCGAATATGAGTTTCGAGGTTCACAAAGACTTTCAAACTTGTGTACTATCGTGTATCGATTTTTCGGTAAATGACACGAATAGGTTAATGTGTTAGATAGGTATAAAGACTGCAATGTCCATTAGAAATGCGTCATTAAAGATTCGTCAATCATGGGAGCCTATAAAACAGTTATTGAATCCATAATATAATATATAAATAATCAATTTATAAGCCGATATGGTTTCCATGTGTGTAATTATATAGTAGAGTAATATGAGAAGGAAATTATTTTTTGAGCGTGATTGTACTACTTTCGGATTTTATCGTAATAAATTATATCTCCGACACAATATTTGATGCAACCTAAAAACTTTCATGAAAGCTAATTATTGGAATTTATAATTAGAAACTGCCGCTACTGTACAACGCGGTTCATTAATTGAGTAATAATTGAAGGTTCATTATTTATTGTTGCATAGAGAACGTTCGAGATCGTTGGAAACTTCATTTACTGAGGAGGATGTCATTGAAGTATCTGATGATGAAAAATCATACGAACATGAAGAGGTCGAGGGGTCAGAAGGGATAGAAGAAGCCCTGCTGTCGGAGCAAAGCAAATTGAATTCAAGGCAGGTAATGTTCCTTGGAACTCTTGGGCTCATTACGGCTTCCAAGTTCAGCGAGTTACAAAACAAAAGAGCCGAGAGAAAACGACGGAGCACTGCCAATCCGCAGTTTGTTTATTCGAATTGGGATATACCTACGGTAGATAGTTCATTTTCATTCTTATCGATCATTCCAATGGATGTATATGTGAAAATATTTTATTACCATCTCATTGCAGAAACGGAAGCGACATTCTTATTTGCAATCTATTGGTAATGCTCCACAAACTCGACAAACAACAGCAAGATTGAACGGTCCATCACCGCCACCGAGCAAACTTTCGCCCCCAAAATCAACATCACCACCGACCAAATCATCGTCTAATTCCTTGATTTCGGCGCAAAAATCTACCACTGTGAGGCCAAATATTCTTCGTAATGTATCAGAGAGTCAAGATTCAGTCAATAAAATACGGCCAGAAAATGGAGTTAGTGAATTGCCAACTACTAATGTCAAGTTGTCGAAAGCAAAAACAATGCATATACCAGGATTGCCTTCGTGCTTGACCATTGAAAGAATCGAAAGTGATACTGCTGTTTGCATTTATTGCCGAAATCCAGGCGAGTTCTCAATTTAATATGTCAAAGCAAGCGCCCTTGTTTTACCATAAATTTGTTCTCAATTTCATTAATGACTTGTTCCTCGTGTTGTAGGTACTCTGACATTCTGCGATAATTGCTCAATTAGTTATCATGCATCTTGTCGGTCTTCGTCTCCGCCGCCATCCAGATTATGTTCAAAGTGCGTTGAGAGCCGAAGTGATGATGATCACTTACCCACGACAACAATCATTAAAAACGATGAGGAACTTGGTAATTTTTCTTTCCTGTAACTATATCAATAATAGAATTGGAATTCGTCGATTAAGGGCACCTGGTTATCTGGCGATCTTTTAAAATTTTTGATAAATTGTTAGGATTATCGCTCTTAGTTTCATTTTACTCCGTACTTGAAAAGTCATTCGATTCATACAACATAATGCGCAATTTCCGCCAAATATTTTCGTATATGATCTTCATGTTAATCATTAGAAAGTCATTAGTAATCGCTCCTCCGCCGTGTTAGGGATGCTAAAGAGAAAGAATTATCTGATTAAAAGGCGTGACAGAATTGAATTTGGAAGAAATTGCTGCAGAACAACATTGCATTGAGCGAATATGATAAGTTTTGTAATGATTCATATCGACCAGGTTCTCTTAAGTGAATGCGATTTGACAAAAAAGTTCTTGTTTAATGTAAGAAAAGACGATCAAGTAATTTTTGCGATTTAGAAGAACTTTTTCGTCGTGGAGGATGCGCGATTAGGAGGCTAAAAACGTCGAAAAACCCGTCTATTGAACGCGAAATGTCGTTGCAGAGGAAAAAGAGAGAGAAAGATATGAGCAGCGTGAGCGAAACTCGGATCTGAGATTGCAGGTTTACGAGTTGGAAAAACGATCGCAACTACTTGGCCAATCATTTCAGGTTCGTCCTGTGGCCTGTGTAGAAAGAGCAAAATTGAATTTTCAATATGTCTATTGTTAGATGGAATGCCCATTATTATATTCAGTTATACATTTACGATAATCGTTCGTTTATTTTGGTTCATACAAAAATATGCAAGTTATTCTACAGTATTTATATTTTATATTCCTCTAGTTCGAAAATGGAATTTGGATAATTTTTTTTCTTTCTGATCTGTGCTTTTCCTTTTTTCGTAGCGATTGTCCGTACATTCACTGTGCCAACTGTAATTTTCTTTTTCTTACCGTTAATGATTGGAATTGCACATATAATAGGGCATGAACGTAATGATACAAAATGTATCTCTCATAGTGAAACGTGAATGGAGTGATTTTTTTATTCTTTTTCAATCAAAAATATTTTCAATAATTTCATAGATATATTTTCTTTTCACAAACAGCTCCAGAACCGTCTGCGCCAGGATTTGCTGACAAAGCAGGAAAAAACACAGAAGTCAATAAAACGTCTGGTGGATTTTATCAAATTGATGCAACTGCGTCCTCCAGATTCCTTTCCTCCGGCAACTACGGCATCAGTCAGCTCCCAACCTCAACCTACCTCATCCCCATTGCATCGGGTGATATCACCAGTTCCACAAACATTAGCCCAACAGAACGACAGTCCAATATCACGATCGACACCGACTCCACCAAACCAACTTATTCCAAACACGGCGGTAATACATGCTCTGGAACCGTCACCTATCCACCAGCCATCGTCGATCAACAACAATGCCTCAGTAACTGTACGAAGCCAGTCATCAACGCTCAAACATCGGAAAAGCAGCAGCAGCAATCATTTCTCGTTATCAAAAAAATATCCAATCCATACGTCGGTGGCTTTGTCAGTTATTACCAGCAGCACAACAACAATCAACAGCAGAACCCAAGAATCGATTTCACATTACCAATGTTTGACTCAAAAGAAAGACAACATGATCTCGTCCGTACCTCGCCACTCCTCTACGATCACCTCGCCAGTAGTCGCACCGAGTCAACCATTCGAAACAACAAAAAGCCCACCACCCGCACGATACCCGGACTCAAGCCCATCGCATCCACGGAAAAGCATTCCATCGATGGCAACAGTGATAGCAGCAACTTCGCTACCTTGGAATCCACAACAGCAACCTCAACAGACCGACAGAAAGAACGATACGAGTGCGGGGTTATTGGAATCCAGTCCATTGAGCCCGCAGAAAATCGATCTGATAGAAAAGAATCAACAAAAACAAAACTGGAGCGAACAGATGACATCAGCCGATCAAATCGTCAGGAAAAATCCAGTAATTTACTCAACGCATTGCTCTCAATCGATTACAAGTCCGATACCAGCTCCAATTGTGTTGGTAAATCATCACGTGACGATTCCAACGTCACATCAGAATCAATCGCAGATCGTCTCTATCGACGACTCTCCCAAGATCAGTCCTGTACGCGAGGAGCAGGAGACCCCACCGCCAAACTCGCCGAACACGTGAAATTGGAAGAAGCGCATTTATCAGCGCCATCTTCAACAAATTTAGTACAATACAAATTAACTGGTGATGTTGAACACAACATATTGATAACACGTCCCAAATCATGCCCGATTGTGGACGCTATGGTATGTGACAAACGTGTCATGCCTAGAATTTTGATGAGAAATAGTCGACGAAGTCTCGATTCTCTACGAACGTCTCATGAAATGAACGTCGCAGGATGTGACATAGCAGCATGCAAGCGAGTTGACTCCAAGCATAAGGATCATATTGATGAAGAATTTTCAAATATGTCAGAACATGTAGATCCATCTACATTAGACGACACGCTCACCGCCACAGAAGGTGAATGTGATGATGATGATGAAGCTACCGACTCACCTGATGACATTGATGATGAAAAAATTGTATCCAATATTGATATGCAAGTGCTTGAAGACTTTGAGTCAGCAATGATGGAAGTGAATCAAGATAATACTGCCAATTAAATGATGATGCGTAACAGCACATTAATGAGAAACTAATTCCAAAGAATGAAAAAAAATTTTTTTCCCCTATTAACTTTGAGGATTTCTTCCGAAGTAAACAAAAATAATCGTTTACATTTAATTCCATAGTATTCATACGGTTGCAATGTGAATTGAAGACATTTTCATTCATCTAGAATCAGTTCGATTAGATGTTTTCAGGTTTTAGTTATCTTCTCCCAAAACTTTTCATAGATTCTTTCAATGATGAAACACGTTTGTATAAAAAATTGTATCGCGACCAAAATAGTATTAGGATCTCATCTCTTCTCCTGTACAAAATCCGCCAAAGACGATTGAACGTGCAAAACAATTAGTGATTATTAATTATATCAAAATGAAAAGAGAAATGTGCTCATAAACTTGAAATGAAAATGCCATAAATGATGAAATACGCACATATCCTGCGAATCGATTTAAACAAAAAAAATTTAATTGTATCACGGTGGATTTCCTGAATATTGACAACATGTGGAGAAATTGGAACAAGATGGTGTTTCTATCTAAATCCAAAGCCATATATTACCATTACTGCCTTAATAGTCATTTGAAGGGTGATAAAGATTAATTACCATCTCATTCATTATCCAAACCCCGTAATAATACATAAATAATAATTATAATCATGGTAATGATAAGTAGATAAATTATTGCTAGTGCAAGTGGTCGATTTATAATTGAACTAAATTGCAAAACTTTGGAGACGTCACAGTTTCTTTATGACAAAAAATCACAAGTATTAATTGATATAAGTCGAGAGATAAATTGGCGTGTAAATAAGTCTGAGATGAATTGGAAGAAACGAAAAATTTGAGAAGGAACTTTTTTTTCTTTTAGTTTAACAATTCTTCTTTGCAGTATGCCATGCTGATATTGAATAGTTCCATTCTATGCATATATCCGTTCTTAAAAATATATACATGATGAAGGATACTCACTGCGCATGGTGAATAGACTTGAAAGTGAGCTAAATGTTTGTAATCTATAGTAGCTAATTTAAAAATCGTTGATCATTAATGTTTAATTATGAAAATTATGAGTATTTGTTTCTCTTCACAACGGATATTGAATTTTTTTTTTAATTTATGAGTGGTCATAATTGTTATTGGATGTAGACAATGAGATTCAAAACGGAAAATTCGTATTTTTATGAATAAAGGAGTTTGAAGGACACGTACATTATTTTTTTGATGAAAGTTTTTTGATTGTAAAATTAGTTGGTATGCAATGAATGATAAGAGTAATTTGCCGACTGAAGATTGCTCAATAGCTCAGCAGGTAAGTTATCACATCTCACTGTACAAACTCTCGTGTTATCATAAAATCTTGATACAAATAATTGACGCGCGACTATGTCAAATATTTAATTAAGATCCAACATTTCTCAACAATTCTGGTTACAATTTATTCATTTCATTAATCATAGCAAACTGTGTACATAGAATTGCATAATATAATTAGAGTGAGATTGGGTATTCTGTATGCGGCAAGCGAAATTGCCGTCACTGCAAACAATCAGCTAATGATGTGGAAATATGGCAGAGCTAATCAAGTAGCCGGGCCTTGGGTCAACAAGAAACGACGAGAGCCATTGCATACATGAGTTTTATTTCTGAATTTTTGTTCACTGTCTTTTGTCTGTTCATCGTTCGTTTTTATGATGATTGTGTAATAATATCTATAATTTAAAATTAAATTATGTCGTGAAAAGTATGATTGTTATAATCTCAAAGTGGACAGAAGAAAAAAGACTCCAAGCAAACTTTTTCGACGACCTCACAATCATTGTCAAAGTGAATTGGACATTTGTTCAACATGAATGAAAGTTTTTTTTTCCTTCTTATGGCTGAGTGTTGGATCCATGGGTCCATCCAGAATGTTGGTAATTACAATTGAGTTCTTCCAACACTGTCGCCCTTCATTTTTTCTCACATCGTTACTCCCTGTGCTTTTGTAAATGAAATAAGTTCTAATTTTCTCGTTAATTTTATAATTATATTTTTAAGAAGAGTTTATTCATTGTATTCAGATTGGGCATTGATGATTACATAACTCCTGCAAGTCACAAAAATAGTTTAATTTCCCGAATGTATTTTACAATGAGTTTTTCAGTCATCTGTAAATAATTTTGCATTGAAGAACAAACTACTTTGTCGCGCTTGGGAATATGTTAGATCGACAGTAGGGCAAATACACAGAAAACGAACAATAAAAAAAGACATTGTTAACTAAATCGTTCACAGGGTTGTGTACATAGTTAAATCGTGCACGATTTCTAAATTCACTCACTCACACTTGACGAAGGAAAAGAAAACTCAATTCGATTGAACATTTCCATGTTTGATGTATTAAAAAAATTTGTGAAAAGTCTTTTCTTTTGCCATCTTATAGAAAAAAGTGAATAAGCAAAATTAAAATTATGACAAACTGCCAAATGATTATAACAATTTTAAAAATAGAAGGCAGATGGGCTCGTATTATTTCTTTGTAGCCTCTTACATTTTTTATTTTCTTTTACCATCCTCACCTGACAATGTTGAATACAAAATCTCCAATGATATAAATGACCTCATACAGTTTTATAGCTTCCAGATCCAATATGAGAATCTCTAATGGAGAAAAGCTTCCTCGATTAGACAGAATGAACTCTGGAATGTGCATCAAATGGATTCATTTTGTTTTCTCTTCACGAAGTCCAGCTGCTCTATTTCAAAATTTTTTGAAACTTCAAATTTTGATGCGGAGTGTATGCATTTAAGTGACAACATTCGCGTGGCTCATCCAAAGTTCTTTCAACATTTTCATCCTCTACATCTTTCAATTTCACGAACTCGTGAAGGGTTCTGGGCATTGGAACTCACGATGAAGCAGAACTAGATTGATGTAGACTGGTGTAGAGTGTAGACCAGCGAGGGTGTTAAGACGTCTGACAGTTGTATAAGGATAAAGCCGCTCATGCTGAGTGCTTTTATTTGTCGCGCGCTTTCCGCTGTTCTGTTGCGAAGTGAAAGGAAAGAGAAAGGAAAATGTGAGAGAAACGAAAGATTGTGAGGTATGAGGCAAGAAGTGAGGCAGAGTTTTGCCATTATTTCAAATCGATTCACTTTTGTTTGTTGACTCTATTATAGGGCAATGCGACAGTAGCTCTCTTTCGCTTTATTATTTTTCTCTCACTATCTTCAATCCTGATTTTTTTGCCATCTTGTTCAATCGCCCCATATTACATTTAGTTCGCATAACGATTTTGCTTAAAGTGAGAAGAGTTTCTTGGCATGGTCGATTATTTGGCAGTCCATAGCCAGTTACTTATCCTCACACAATTGTAAAACGTTTTAGTTCGTTTCGAACTATGTAATTTCCATTCTTGTTGAGGCTGAACAGCTTTGGTGATTGTCGGAAATGTATTATGCAAATTACTACTTTTAAAATCGATTGTTCTCATCATTTGCATGGTGATGATTTTACGGTTGTTTCATTGCGTCTATTCACGTAATTTCGTCCATACACAATGAATGTCAAGACTGGAATTATTTTTTAAATTATATTTTGGGACAATAGATCAGAATGTATACACTCAATTTTGACAAGATGATTCTGATGCAGTGAACGTTTTTAGAGTAATAGTAATCAATAATTCAACTTGGACTTTGTTTCAACGAATTAAGATGAAGTAAAAAACCGACTGATTGTCTTAAAAAATTAACGAGTAAGATAAAATTGTTCTGTTTTGACTTTGTAGGTAATAAAATCGTAATGTTCTTTAGATCATGAATAGCTCCAGTAATTATTTGTTCATAAAATTAATTCCTTATTGTCTTGACATGGATATAATGAATGGAAATTTTTTATTTTGTGTAGACTATTGCATCAAACGTCTGTTTTCTGAGAGCTTCTATACACCAACTATAGGGAGATTCAACCTAATCGCCTAGGGCTGTCCGGGGAGCACTAACGCAATCTATTCCGAAGTTGTGCTCAAGAGATGCCCACGGGACGTTTCGCGTCAGTGATCCATCGCTTAACTTCGTCGTTAGTTTTGCAACAAGAGGGTTTGCAAAAGTTATGCGAGTAAAGAGAGGGTCTGTGAGGAAAGAGAATGAGAAAGAGCGAAAAAGGAGAAATATGAAGGCCTGAGCGACTGTGTACCAACCTTATAGGCATGCGAATTGGTCCCAGATGAATATGTCCACGTGGTAAGCTTCTCTCACTTTTCATTTCACTAATGTAATATGCATACTTTTCGTGTTGAATATTTTGTTAAACTCCTTACTTTTGGTGTTACTAATCTCGTTGGAACTGGAAAATTTATTTAGTTTTTACTCATTGCTGCAAACTATTTTACGTTTCTATCATTGGAGTTCGCTTTTTGATTATGCTGTTTTCCACAGGTAGAATTCAATTGGATAAATCAGCATCAAAATTTAGAATTCTTTCATTTCATTTGTTTTTGATCACAATTGTAAATCATCAGAAATTGGGGAATCTCTTTACAGAATGACAAGGTAAAAGTTGGATTTTTATTCATCAATGCCAATAAATATTGAATGTGGAACTAGAGATTGGAAAAAAGTTGCAAAAATTCCCCCCAATTAACTAGACTCTGTTTTAAATTATTATAAAATTCCAGTGTATTAATTAGACTAATCCACATTGTATGTTCAGAAGATTATCATCATCATCTGCATGGTATTATATTAGTGAAAGAAGAAAATATAGCACATTCGTTTTTATTGGTCAGATGATTATTAATTCTTATGACATGCTGAATAATTGGAAAAAATCCTTGAAAATCTTCATATATTTTGATCATTGACCTATATTTTTTCATTCGTTTCGAAACCATATTAAATTATGTTTTTTGTTCCAGTACTTTGCGATGATAATAAATACCTATTAATCATCAATCTGTCTATATAGTATTGGATAGAATTAATAATTTAATTCTTCAGACTCTAATGTTCACTGATCAAGATGAATAATTTTCTCCACAGAGATATTAATTTTATTGCTCCATTCGATCAAATCATTTCTCAACAGTTAATAATTTCCATTAAACACATGATGAAGTATTTCACAAT
This sequence comes from Meteorus cinctellus, assembly GCA_030523045.1. NCBI lineage: Eukaryota > Metazoa > Arthropoda > Insecta > Hymenoptera > Braconidae > Meteorus > Meteorus cinctellus. Next base: position 44,321 of record JAPYZF010000344.1, read on the forward strand.
ATCACTTCGTCTCCGTCCCATCAACATCCAGCAATGAATTGAAAACTTCAATACATTACTTCATATATTTCCTTCAAATTTCCTGCAAGAATGCATTTCATCTCCTTCCATAACGCAGTTATCACTCCACGGAGCTGTTTTTTTTTTTTTTTTAGTATATTTCACATTAACATCTTCACTTACCTGTTTTACTTGTTTTTTTCTTCTTTTGTTTATCAACATTTTCATCATGCTTCACATTTCCACCTCATTTCATTGCGGATGTAAAGAAGTGAAAGTAAAAGCTATTGAGTATAATCTAAAAATAAATTACCGTTCTGGTGAACAAATAGTGGCAGGCTGAGACGTTACAAATCAAGTACGAAATGCCGCACAACATCCGTGGTCGGAAACGACTTGGATGGATTTTTCCCGCCGCTCTTCGCCATCCAGAAAACTCGCGACGAAATGAGCTCGCTTGCAGGAGGGGGTGGCAAAGCGCTCAGAGAGATTAGCCGTCACGCGCGTCCTTTCGCGTTCCCCATCCGATTGCCATCGTTCAGTTATATACACATAGAGATCGATTAAAAAGCTTCAGCAGGCGGTCCCAACCGGAAAATGGTACGAACGATCGATTACTGTTTGTTTTTTTTAACTCTCCCTCTATTTATTTTTATTCTCAAGAACTGAGTTAATTACTTTTCACCCTGTGACCATGGAACCACACAGGATCCACAGTAGATCAGTTGTCGCTTGTTGATGGTACTCAATTCACGTCTATATCAATCATGAAATTGAACAAAAAAAGATGAGAGAAAAAAAAATCGAAATGAAAAAGCTTACGCGCCCGTATATTGAAATTGTCATTGTGCGGGCGTTCAACGATCGTTTTATGCACCACATCTATCGCATATTTATCTTTGCTACACTGTGTGTGTATGTATCATGAAACGTTTGGCTGAAGAGCTAAAATGTGAAATGGAGAGTGGGACGAAGTGGTGGAAGAGAGCAAAAATGACGGAATAGTTTGGTCTGCATGAGAGACCAATTGGAACCTTTCAACGTTCATGGAATTGATAGTAGAAACAAAAACTTCAATTTCAGGCCGTTCACATTGTGGTGGCACATGTGTTAATTGACAACTGGACATTACACGGCTGATCACCATTGGGACAATATACATTCAATGAATAAGCTTATTTTCCCATTTCCACAGTTTAATATTTTTCATTCTGGGTTCTATCACTCATTTCAGTGTGATATTTTAGTTAGGATTGAATTAAATTTCATCTACTACAATTGGATGTCAAGGGGAAATTATTTTTGTATTATTGGTGATGGGAAAATAAGGGGAAATCATCAGTCTAACTTCAAATTGATCAGCACATTCCAAATAGTAAAAATGAATCAAGATAAAATAAAACATCCAGTCCCTCCAATTCTTCATTAATTTGTACTAATAAATACACAAAACAACTCAATATTCTTCCATAAACCGAAACAAAACCTTGAAATAATTAAACTCAATTGTAAATTTGATCATTAATTCATTTGTCATTTAATTCCAATCACCAGAAGCTAAATTTCTTCAACTAATTCTAAAAAATTTCTGAATGATTAATCCACAATCTTTCCTACGTATAAAACTTTACCACCATCAACAAAAATTCTTTTTTAATTGAAAACTTGTTCAATGTCGTATATTTTATTTTTCTACTTGTCTTCAATAATCGATTAATTTTCAACAAAGGTGACGACCATTCATGGTGGATGGCTGTTATTGTATATAGCGTCGATGGATACCAGACGAAGCGTGAAATTGCAAAACCGCAATTAGTTGATCGGTATGGCTAGTGCGGATATATAATATAATGAGAATGGTCGTTTGGATGCGAGAGCGTGAGGGTAATGGAATAAATATTAAGCACAAGAGCAAGTGGGTTAAGTGGAAGGAGAGTGGCGTAAGAGGAATGGAAAGAGAGAAAGAAGGTTGGAACAAGGCTCTTTGCATATTCTAATTACACTAGTGCATATTTATTGTTGAGTATACAACCACGAAATTTTTGTTTAAGTATACGTGTTGTGCGACGCGACACGTAATCTATGCAAAGCCCCGTGGGCCTGCATGCACATATACATATATTCCATTTTACGCCTCGTCGGTCTAATTAACGCGCGAAATTTGTCGACAAAGTCGATACGAAAAGCGAAAACTGAATATATGTTTACATGTATATATAATTGTATTTATTCAAATGTATAGAGAACGATATACTATGCTGATTGGTCCAGCTGGGGTTTATTATAAACGCGTGTCACGTTTAATTGGCCCGAGATAAAATAGACGTTCAAATAATTCGATATTATGCAAACACGATTGAGTTGGTGTCCGCCTGTGGGCTCGACAGATGCACGCGACATGTGGCATCGTCGTTTGTATAGTAGTCGTCATTTCAAATTCTACTTAGTATGCTCACACACATATATTATTATATAGTATAGAGTATCCAACAGACCAGTTTATGATGCTGGTGAAAGAGAAAAAAAGAAGTAATATGACAGTCCACAAAGTCCTTTGAGACATCACCACTGTACAGTGTTTGATTTCAATTAATATGACAAATAAGTATTAATTCATTTGTGTATAGAGCTTATGTACTTTGTGCTTTATTAATTAAATTTTTTTCCCATTCCTTTATATTGTTGGGTAATAATATGCAAATATGGGATTTTATGGTGGACAATAGATTGAATTGTTGGGTTGAAGAGAATGAAGATATATTTCTCTTACATTATTTATTTAATTTCATGATATGGTCCAGGTCCGTTCATAAAAATTGTAGAATGTTTTCGGTACTTTTTAATATGTTTTATTTATGGTTTTTTATTTTTAGTTTCTTTATAATGCATTGGGTTATGAAGAAATTGTAGAAAATTGAGATCAATTAGATTTGGTACAATATTTTATGAGTGTTGCTCGCATGTTATGTTTTTCCATTAAGTTAACAATTATTATTCGATATATTTGCAGTTGTTTAAGTTAATCTAAAATGAATTTTTGTTGTTACAGGAAATAAACAAATTTTCAATTAATGGAAATTGAATTCTCCTGCGTGCTAAGCAAGCATTTCAAGCACAACTGCTCATCTTGGGATTTAATAATAGACTGGGAACGTGAGCATCTTGGTGTGCTATCAATATTTATGACGGCGCTTTGAATGAAAATTATTTAATTATAAACATCACTTATTGATTGTTCAATTTAAAATGTAATGATAAATGATATAAAATTAATAGCAAAATAATTTGAGAGAGTTTCAACAATTTATTTTCTTATTTCTTCTTAAAATAAAACTCGACAATCAATATTCTAAATTAAATTTTTCAGAGAAATTATCTTTGTATAATTATTCTTAAAAATGGATAGATCAATAATTTATTCATAAACAGCTATCAATATTTTAATATCAAATAACGTAAAATATTTCATGCAATTAATTATTTACTACATTTTCAAAGATCCATAGATGACTAATTATTGTTATTTAATCTATTTATCGACCCTCTAATCATGAATAATTTCACTACGTGAACTCAATTGGTTTGGTTCTGTGAAATTTTCATTATTACCTCGCTGTTCACACATTGAAATCCACTCGACATTTAGCTCGCGTTGAATTTGAATTTAATTTACCGAATAATTGCATTCATCGATTGAATTCACTCGGGAATAGTCAAACAAAATTGTAGTTGAAATATTAGCGCTCTGGTAACTCATTATTTCAGAAAAGGTTCACATTGAATTATCGATTAATTGTGATTTGCAATAGGGCACTGTTGTTTACTAACACACATTATGTATGTATACACATTCCGTCAAAGCATTAATCGGTGTCTGTATCGATTCTATAATCATTACCAGAGGCTACAAGCCAACCCCCTTGTCTCATCTTTACATCCCTCCCTGTCAATTCCTCTCACACTATTCCCATCATCAATAATTCTGTATGTGTATGTATCTATTCATGTAGTAGATGTTGGTATGATCGCTAATTAGTTCGCAACGACATATAGACAGAGAGTGAGATATGAATAATCACGTCGATATCAAGACCCGTTCAAGTTCTACCCTTTACCTAAAATTTCCCTATTAATTGCCACACGCCACTCATCTACTCCTCATTTTCCCTGCATTTCATTCTTGACATTGAGCCCCATTGCCTACTCTTCAGCTACTTCTTTCATGCTGCATTTCAATTTGCTTGGACTAATTGGCATGCGAGTTGTATTCAAAGTGGTAGGACTAACTATTGTTTGTAGTTAGTGTGAAAACATATTATGAATATTGTGTTAGTGGAATTATTGTCAAAACAACAAAAGCTGTTGCTTTCATGTATAGACTCAACGGTTGGGTAACAATCGTATTATTCTCTGGACTGTTCGGCTAATCTAGTTATATGTTGAATGGAATATTTGTGTGTGGTTGGCTCTAATTAATGTTCTATATCAAATTTCAATTCCAATATATTCGATTGTAGCTGCGGCGCAATCTGACAATGAATTGGTGATAGATATTGAATGATTAATCATGGAATCCTAGAGAGATGAAAGTTAAATTGGGAAGATTGAGTTTTTGAGAAGTTTGTTTTAGTGAATTGACTGAGAAACTCTTTTCCCAATTTCATTGCACTCTGGCAATGTATTTTATTCCATGAATTACTTCTAATTCCATATTTGACATGATCATTTGATAGATTAATTTTATTACAATTTTGCAGCAGAGTAAATTGAGGAAATAGAATGTCTGTGATAGTATTTGTCCTTAGGTGGGCCAAATTAGCTGAACTTTGTTGTGGGAAGCTATCATGAGTATTACAGAACTCATCGAGAGGGTCACGAACAAATGGATTAAGTGTCTAAGTGATTGTATGATTTCAATTAACCTTATGACACTTCGACATTGACTTCCAGAAATCATCTGGTTTTCAACTAATATTGTATTTATTAGATTTCATTGATTCAAATATAATTTCAAAACAATCTGATTAATTTTATTGACTCATTGAATTTATATCTGGTGATGATAATCGTCATTTACAGTAATTCAATAAAAATGAATAATTGTAATCACCTGATCTGTGAAATTGAAGATCAAACGTTCGCATTTAAATGAAGACAATAATTGTTCATTGCTTCTTATTCCATCGTTTCAAGTTTGCTATCTCATGGTAATTTCATCAGAATTTCCATCGTAATTCGACTTGGAATCCATCTAGAATTAAGTCAAAATGTTAGAATAAATTATAGTCATTAATTCCTAGATTATTTTATAATTAGAGACACAAAACTCTATCGAATTGAACTTGAAGAACATTCTTATCAGAAAATGGTATTTATTCATTTCTCTATTTTCTCATTCAACATTTTCTCCGAATTATCAATAAGTAGAATCCCAATCCCAACCAAAAATACATAAAAAAGTCATCATACTTCCAATATAAAATCCTCAATTACATTGATCAACAGAATTGAATCAATAATTGTAAACATCTCACATGAATGAAATAAAAAAACAAATTAATTGGTGCATATTATCTTGCCCGTCTAACCCGCACTGTGTTGTCAAATATGCGTCAGAGCATACACAATATTGATAGGGGTCCAGCTGGATAAATTGATTGTGGTACTGAATGAATTGTCAACCAGCATTAGCCATTCAATTAATTAATATCAACACAGGAAAAATAGTCCTGCCCGCATAGACACCAATATCTTGGCAATTTAAATCTTATAAATTTGTCTTTTTTTAATATTGTTCTTCTGCTATGATGCTTGACCTCAAGTACTGTTGTCATCATGTTTGCTCATGGAATTATGTGCACATTCATGAATAAACATAAAACAGCAGATGTGGTACAGGCTAATGCCTACATATTGTGACACTAACTAGTAACTTATATAGAAACATGTCCATTTGAGGTACCGGGTTATTTATACGGAGCGTATCAAAGTAGAGTGTATCAACGTAGAGTGCACGAGTGAGTAAGTGTAAGTGTAGTGACAAAAAAAAAGGGGGAAAGAGTCGTGCGACTGGCAAGTTAAGGAACACGGAAAAGCACTTCTGGACTCCTGACGTGTCCCGCCGACGTTTTCCATTCTCTACAGTTCTACACCTATCGTTACCACCACATTTAGAGCGTCCGGCTGCCCGTCAGCCATACTCGTTGCAACGTCCTTTCTCAAGATAATACATTAATTTTCTATTGTCATCGATAGTTGTGTGGTTGGTGAGATCGATAGTATTTTACCGGTGGTTCTATCTGATAAAACGATCCGACAATGCTGTGTCGGCTGCTATTCTGGTTTTTCTTTCTATGTCACAGAATAGATATCGAACACATTAAATGAATATGTGGTGAGGAGTATGGTAAATTGAAAAATTGGATTGTGATGAAATAGAAATGGGAGTAAATTTTTCATCGTTTCAAATGTCCAGTTAGGGCAGTGATGAATCAATGAGGATACATTCGACGTTATTTATGATAGGAGTGATTGGGGTATTATGACTACATGTTGGAAGGAAAAATTAATTGAAGAGTTAGATGAGAACAAATTTCATCTAATGCATCGTATAATATCCAATGTGACATTCAGAATTGTTTGTTCTAGCAACTGATTATGGTATGGGTTGCAGTGTCACATTTTTTGTCTGGCAATATCGTTGTATTGGGACCAACATTGACCTGAAGATGATGAACGTGGTTCTGTTGTATGTAATGGAAATTCCTGATCAAAAGAGAGGTTTTGGTATTTTGTAGAGGAGTTTATTTTACATCATTTTTTGGTTTGTCCCAATTTTGTTGCTTTTGTATTACGAGCTAATATTTGTACTTGTTCAGAGATAGAAAAATATATTGACAACTATTCTTTTTTCCAGGAAATCAGTTGAATAGTCCAAGTCTATTAGATCCAGGTAGGCTTGTCTTGGTCTTTCTATGAATGATTTGATGTATCAGTTGTGATTGTATGACTGTTGATGAGTTTTCAAAACATCAATCTGTGTTGGAATCTGTTGTTCATAATTTTCATCTCTTGATCTGAATGTATGTAAAAATTGTCTTCATTCACTTCATTCGGATCTTTGAAACAATTTATCACAATGAGCTTCCGTTCGTACATAGAACGAAGACTAGAAGAGATTGATAGATCTATTGATTGATGTTTATCAGGTCCTGGCGGGCAGGTCCATATAGACAATATGAGTAAATGCATTCGATAAAACGTTTACATAATCAAATAGATGATGATAGATTGAAATGCATGAAAATTATTGAAGACTATGAATAAGATTGAATGGCAGGAGGACAAGATAGGAACTCGAGTGCTGCTTTCTTCCATGTACTTGTCCAAGACAAAAAATATGGAAAAGAGAGCAATAAAGTAAATTTACTATACTAGAATATGATCCATTTCATCTTAACAATTTGATATTTGCATTCATAATTGATTCTTTTTTACAATAACTTGCGATGGATTTCAATCTCCTTCAAATTTAAATGAATTCAAACCTTCCACTGTGCTTTCACATCAATATAAAAAAATCCCAAACTGACTGAACTTCAAAAGTTTGGAAATTGGCGATAAATTCAAATTTGCATTTTATGACTGAGGATTTATTTACAAAGTGGGTTCAGAGCTCTCTTCATTGACGATGAATATCTGGTGTTTTCATTTTTCATTAAGACATTGGAGGAAATTGAATTGTAAACCGTTCTTGACAAATTATTAATCACAATTTTATTAAGTTCTAATTTCTGTAAATACTTCATCTATGGAACCAGGTCATAATCTTCCATACCAGTTACACTGATATTATTTTTTGTTTCCTAAAATTCTGATTTCTCTATCAACTTTTCATTTTTTCTGATATCATAGTAATTCGCATCATCAACACTAACATCACAATAGCAGCAGAAATTCCAGTCCCTGAGTAATTCCTTGACGTTATCAATGCTCTAAATGATCAGATTTCTTTTATTGTCATTTTTGCAAGACCACTAATCTATAAATTAATTAATAAAAAAGTATTGAATATAAAAACACTAATCATCAATAACATTTGAACACTTAAAATTAATCTAAACGACTGCAATATTTTTGAACAGGTAATCATTTTAAAGTATTGATATAAAACTATATTTTTCTCCTATAACCTGTCCAATCATTCATTGTAAATAAGGGAAATCATTCACAAATAATTCCCCAAATGTCAAATGCATATTCTCAACTACTCTCTTTCACTTATAATTATATATTATATTAATTTCCACTCTCATCTTTAAAAGTACATATTCATAAAACGATACGTCATAATCAGGCAGTCAACTAACTTGAGCCAATGAAAGGCGAGTTCTCGCTCTTAAGTTAATTAACTAATTAGTAATTTTAATCGGATGACGCATGCGCATCTCAAGGGAAACAAGCAAACCCTCTTAAGCAAAGAGCGGAGAATGTGGACAATGGTAAGAGATATATAGGAGAAGGAAGTCCACAGAATTGTTGGAGTCATGCTGTCGTTCGTGGTGAGAGAGAAACAGGTCAGAATGAAGAAGAAGAAGAAGGAAAACGGTGCACTCCAATTCCAGTCGCATAAGAACAAAGAAAATCCCATTTAATTGCGTCTAATTAATCTAACGAGAAACTATTCTCTCCAACCTTTTTCTATATTTTCTCATTCATTCCCTTTTTTTTCCCCTCCATTTTCTTTATATACTTCTTTTTTATATTCACTGTATAATGCATATATTGTTTCTAACTTCTCTTCTTTTATTACTCTTTCCGTTTCATTTATTTTTTAGGTTTCATATCAACATATTTGAAAGTTTCCATTTGGAAGATGGAAAATTGCGACTGTGAAGGATATAATAATTTGATGAAATAAACCAGACACAAATTTTGCAATAATGTGGAGCTATCATTCGCAATTTCTGATACGGCTGATGTGTGTTGGAGATGGTGTGAGGGTGAGGATGGAAGCGAGAGAGTCAAGGCAGATCGAGTTCTCACATAGCAGTAACTCGACGTCCGGTGAGCCATGCAAAATTCAGCTTGCCGACGCATCATTTATCTCCCATATCATAAAAATAATTCGTTTAAGGGTAGCGAGTGTATAACAAAGGGAAGTAGATGCATCCAATATCATGGTGGTGTATGGAGGAAGGAGGGAGTATCCATATATTTCGCCACGTGCGCGTTGGTTAACTCAATTCCTTGTGATTCCGGATGGAATTTCACTGCAAACGACTATCGAACGAGCGTAATGTTCAGTCGATTATTCCAGCATTTGTAGTTGTTTGTGCATTCAACTGATGCACACAGATGAATGATACCAGACTGATATACATCCGCTCGTCAATTTTATTATTATATTCCTATTTTTTTTTGTTTATTTCCTTTCTATTTTATAATTCTAGGTAATAATTGTTTTATCGTTCATTATTAAATCTGTACAATGCTTAATTTATTTTTAATTTTATTATTTATCCAAAAAGTATTAGAGTAATATTTTTTCCTGTGATGATATTTGTTGTGAAAGAGGATTAATTAAAGCGGATAATTATATTAATTTAATTATGTTGGGATCCAGGTCTTTTGAAATTGAAAGCACTGCAGCAAGGTGCATTAGAAAAATTTAATTATTCTAAAGTATTCAAAAGAAACAAGACATTCACATATTGTAATTGTTCTTTTGTTTTATATGATAGGACAATGTAAAATTGTTGATGTAAAATTGTTATCTTGTTACCATCAATGAAAATAAATCTGCAGCCATATTTTTTTTTATTATTTGGAATTGGCTTGAAAGGTTAACAATCTGTAATTAGCGATTACCCTCACTAAAAGTTGGGAAATAGAAGTAACAATTAATTATTGTAGGTTATGATTTTTTATTGTAAGAGAACTTTCCAATCCCAGGACCATAGGGAAATATTTGAACGTTAAAATATTGATATACATTTGTAAAAGTACACATATATGATATACGTACACGCAATTGTATTAGTATCGCTCTTCAACCTGCGTGGTCTTGAATGTGCGGTGTAGGTTGTACTGTTAATGAGGTAGGAATTAATTAACCGAGGCTCGATACGGAGTTCAGCAGCGAATGAAGCGATGGTAAGCAGGGTGGAGAGAGAGGTAGAATGTATAATTCTCGAACACAATTCAACTCCAATGAGTGATGGAGCAGCGGGCAAGGAGGACGAGAGAGTTTGGATAAAGGAAGAGGTATAATTAGAGGTCTATAATTGCATACGAGTCAGTGAGACAGTAAATCTGCAGCGTTTGTATGAGTGGCAGTTGATGTTTGTAGCCACAAATTCATAATAAGTTGTTTCTTTGATTGAATTTATATATTTATTAGATAAATTCATGTTCAGAACTTTGTGAAATATTCTTTTAATTATTTGTTTTTATTTTCAATGTTTTTTTAACATAGGACAATGATATTTCATTGGTATTCATTGGAACCAATAAATCTAGAGGATTTGTCCTTAAAAAGTTCATTTATTGGTTATGTTCGATTGACAAAGAAGAGAAAGAGAAGACGAATGAGGGATTGGAAAAAAATGAAGGACAATTTGATTATCATTGAAAATATTCTGATTTTATTTTGCATTTGTTGAAAATTTATTGACAATATCCAAATTTATATGTTGAAATGTTTGCACTGTTTTTTTTTATGAACTTTTGAGTGTTTAGAATGGCAGTCTGTTCAGTTGAATGAACACTCCTGGCTGATTTCAATCCAGAACTTCATTATTAATGGAGATGGACATGCAACAATTGCATTGTATCAAGAAAATTCAATTGATATTCGAAATTATAAGTGGTCTTCAATCACTATTGTACGTCTGTGTGTGGTCGTTGGAATAAATCGAACTGTTTCACTAGACTCGAGTGAGAAATGAAATATCCTAGTATAGAGAATGGAAATTGAGTGGGTGTGATGAATTGTAATTGCGGTTGAAATTACGTTTAGTGAGAGGAAATGAAAAATAGTAAATGAGAAAGACAAGATTTATTGGAGTATTTAGATGTTTATTCATTAATTTATAATGAAGAAAAATGTAGTTGGAAAAAAAAAACAAAGTATAAAGAAAAAGAAATTGTTCAATATAACAACAGTTTATGCGAAGCAATGACATTTGAAATGAATGGAATAGAAATATTGAGTTTAGGATTTTGCTCAAAGATAGAAATTAAAATTAATTAATGTGTGATATCGTTTCATTAATTTCCTAATATTAGTAAACTTTTGTTACACAAAAAGAAAAATTGTTTGATAACAATCAGAATTGTAATAGAATTAAATCACCAGTTTGATCTGTGATGAGCTGACTTAAATATTATTAAAAAAATTATATTTTTGAGGAAAACTTAAAAACACAAATTTCTATTTCTTTGTGAATGACATCAACTTGCAATGGTCTATGCTCAATGACATTTTGGTGTGCGACTAATGTTGTGACATTTCAGCTACGTACGAGATTCGTTTCGCATCGTAATTTCGCCGATTCAGTTGTTCCTCATGTGTCTTCTCATTATACTGCTGTCTAATCATTAATAAACTTTAGCTGTGTTAGCTGTTTGCGCACATGTCATTACAATCATCGCATTAATTCCACTGCATTAATTTCACTATACAACACAATGGAAATTATTTTCCTACATGAGAGGGTTAGACCAATTAGTATAATCAATTCTCTGCTATGAATAATTTCTTTTTATGATGAATTTAAAATAGGATATCAATAATTAATGAATAAATTTTTTTGCAAAATGGAAGCAACGGTATAATTGACCGTTAGAGCAGTAAATAATTAAAATTATTTGATTTCCGTATTTTAAATTTACTAAAACATTTTCTCGGTGTAGTTGATAAACTTCCAAATGATCTTTGTTCTGTTATTTTCATTTCACTCAATTATTATCAACATCCCAAGAGCTCTAATTTGAGATCCCCATTCAAAATTCCCTCAACCATTACATTCTAACTACCCCGTAGTATGAAAAGGATCAAGGGAAAACGTAGGTTCTAGTTTTGATTCGAACTAGGTCAAGTTTGTGGCCAGGGTCAGGATCGCTTTGAGTATTCTCTATTCTATCTAAAAGTTATTGTCTATGGCAAAGCCAACTTTGATATTCAGAATCAGCAGATCTTCATTGTTACACGATGAAGTAAATACACATTCAATGTTGCATTAATAAAATTATCTAACTAGATTTGAATTATGATGCTGAATTATATTTATTCATTTATTGTGTACATATTAGAATTTACCAACTGCCATAATTAATTTATAAACTTTATAATTTTATTATAAATAATTTATTCTAAATGTATAATCCTCCGGAGGCTTTTTAAACGATTTATTTTAAAAATAACGTTAAACAATTCACATTTGCACTGTACAATTTTAAAAATTCACTTTAATGACCCATTAAATTTATTAATTGTAATTTATGTAACCCTATAATTATTCTGTAATAGAATAAAAATAAGAAAAAAAACACTTAATATTTTCATGAATGAACAACGTTTTTCACTGCATGAAACTGTAGAAGGGGGGGCTGCGGGAGTCACAGGCAGGATAAAGGTCCCTCCGAGAGTTGACGGACGGGTGTGCTTAATGCGAATCATATCCGGTAGAACGGGCGCATTCACGAGACACGCCAATTACCATTCACGTGCGTAGCTGACGCACGCGACCGCTTGTGCGTTTACGCGCGTCGGAGATATGTCGAGAGAACGCACGAGGCAGACGGATAGTGATACCTTCCCTCTCCACTCCTGTCTTTTAGTCCCGGAAATTATTTGATTCTCGTAGTTTTTTATTCATGAGTGTCTCTATCAATGCACCAATAATTTGTTCCGTATATATAAATGTGTATATGTGTGTTATATGTCAGGGAAACTCGCCCTTCCGTTTTTTTATTCTTTACTCTCTACTTTTTCTGCATTATTTTCTCTGTCTTTTGTAAATTCTTCTGTTATTTTTTTTTTTCCTATTTATTTTTACGTATAGAGACACATTATGTATTGATTGATTGGTTGAACTCGACTCCGGAAACGGACGCGTCAACGAGGAGAAATGTCTGACGTTGGGCATGGCGAAACGCACCATCGATTTTTTTCCAGGAAGATTGCTGTTAGTTTTGTTCAAGTAGAAACTAATCAAATTGATGTATTTATTAAATCGTAATTTTTTTTTCAGACCTGTTTCACTCAATTAAAGATTTAGTTTTTGACTTTTTCTTTGTGATTTATAATAAGACAAATAAAAATGACATTTTAGTATTTGAAAATTATAATATTGACGAATAAAATGATCATATAATTTTTTAAAATCTTTATTGTGGCATATTGATATCAATTTTGTGAATTTTTAACAAAATCAGTTTGTTGGAATTTTGTTCACAAATTCCATAATTCCACAATGTAAATTGAAAAATATGGTCACAAGAATTAATGTAAATCTGAAATTCACTATCAATATCAATCAAATCATTTTAATAATTTTTTTATTATCAATAAATAGAAAGTCTTAATATTTAAATAATATTTTTATAGAATTTTGAAATCTTTACACTTATATAAATCTAATTTATAATTTTAATATATTTATAAAATTTTTTGAACAATGATTTGGAAATAAAGTGACCAAAAAAGATACAGTGGCCACAAACTGTACTTCTACTTTATTTCCAATTGATAAACTGCGACAATAAAATATTCACAATTATAAATTCACATTTACAATTTCTCATATGCATTCCCTGTAGCATTAAATTTCACTTCGCTCTGATTCTGCTACTGACATAACCAGATTGATGAAGAAAAGAAAGAAAAAAGGGTCGACGAAAATAGTAGGTGGGAAATAAAAAAAAAGGCGCAATTCAATGAAGTGAGAAGCGATGCTGATGGTGGTAAAAGTTGCGAGTGTCGATGGTCATGACACGTGTCCGCTATCTCATCGTATACACTCCCTTGGTCCAAATGCGTTTTTCGTTAAATGCATTCAGATGCATTCGGCAGATAAGACCGATTGTATATTATATATTTGGGTAAAATGGCGAAGGGACGGAGGGGAGGATTATCGCATTGTGCATCACTGGTTGTCTTTTATACCGCAACACCCCAACATATCGAAATTTTTTTTTATCCCTCCTCACTCTCCCTATATAGATATAAATGTGTGATGTATATAATAAAACAGGGCACATAAAAACTGATGCTCATTTATTAGGATTTCACGCCTGTATCCTTTCGCTTTTGATGATTGTGAACCCACAAGTTTTTGAACTGTTTGCAACTATAATAAATAATAGATAATGCTCGTATATCGATGCTTACTGTGTGCGAGTGTGTGTGTGTGTGTGTGTAAACAGGGAAGAGATTTGAAATGTGCAGTGTTGTGAGAGGGGAAAATAATCGTGAGAAAAATTGTTACGCTTTATTAATGTATGACAATATTTTTCTCACAGATTGAAAATAAATGATGATGTCATTGTTTGTGATATTAATTTTGTATGAGAAGGGATTTTTTTTTATGGTTATTATAATCTTATAGGTAATTGTATTGTGTGGGTTTGTAGATAAATTCTTTACACTTTAGTATCGTAAGGAGTTATTTGTTATGTTTGAGGTAGGTCAGGTGGTAATGTGTAAGCAATATGGTTTACAAAGTGAGGTAGGTTGTTCAGGAATGGTTGGGAAAAAAAGAGAAAAAATTCTCTGGGCTGGAAGTGGTGAACGACATCGATTGGTGTTTGGAGTGTCTCTGCTTCTGCTTGTGTAGTTCTTTTTTTTCGATTGATGTATAAATATGATTTCGTTATTTTTCGTGATAGAAAAATGGGGATTTGTTGATGGGGTTCAGCAATGCCAATTTATTTAAGGGGATTATGAATGTCCTCATGGAGAAATATTACGATATTTTTCCTATGGTTGATATATTTTCAATCACTTTAGCAATTGATTTGAATTAAGAAAGGAATTGGGGAAGGTTTTTATTCAGATAAATTAGAAAATTTTATGTCAATGTGAAATAGTTAAGTGATCTTAATATAAAGGGATGTAAATAAATGCTCTCATATAGACTGTGACCACTACTGATAAATTATTTTTCAAAGCACATTCAGTTCATCTGCATTTTTGCAATTTAATTCTGCAAGTTTAATCAAAGAAAATCCCTGATGAAAATTAATTTATCAACAAAGTAAAGAATTTAATCCTTCAAACACTGTATCATTAGACTACTTAATTGTTTTTGTTGTTATCAAGTTAATAACTGTCAATACTTCTAGTTGAAAGGAACTAGAAGATCGTAATGATTACCAGCTCACATCGTCTTTTGTAAATCGATCAATCTCAACTATCGAAAGACACTTAAGTCAACCCGTTGCTCTTCTCATGAGTCAACAACTTTATCGTCACTCAAGCGGTGAAGATATTGCATCTCCCTCGCCTTTGTCTGGATTTATTGAATTCACCGATGATCTGTATACAGTAAATACTTTTCACAGATTTATTACTTTGATTTCCTGGAATAAAAGACAAAATCAAAAATTTTCTCCTTTTAGTGGTATCAAAAGTATTCAAATAAAAATAAATTATCTAAAGCCAAATAAAATAATTCGAAGTGCAATAATTAACTAATTTTATCTATAATTATAATTCTTTGGCGATATTATTAATTTAAATATTAACTATCGATTAATAGTTATGGAAAGAGATAAGAGAGCAAGAAAAAAAAAATGATAATCAAATTAGGATGATAAATAGTGTAGAATTAATATGTTTGAAAATGCTTAAATGTCAAAATGTTCAACGTAAAATTCTTGGTAAATTAATTAATTCTCTTCTAAATTATTCCTCAGTGAATGAAGTAATAGATGAAGCCAATTAATGGATAACAAATTTCCTTCAATATTTATAATTTCACCACATAAAAAGCCAATTACTTTTATATAAATCTCTTTATTCAAATCTCATTCTTCACAGTCGACATTTTCAAATGAACACACAATTAGTGAAGAACGTTCCCAGTGCTTTCATGCGGAGCTTCTGAGCTCATTTTTTAGTTGGATGCGTCTGTTCAATCATCCAAGATATAACGAAATACTTTACATCTAAGTAGCATTCTTAACCTTGATGAGCTACGCCTATATCAAGAGAAAGAGAAGGGAGCTGGTTTGCTTTCAATTCAGTAACAATGCTTGGATTTATAAACCCCATGAACATTGTTATCGCCAGGAATGATTGAGACTATGGCTGGTAACTAAATTGGGTGAGAGAAAGCGAACGACACTTGCCGAATACCAACTCACTGATTTTCACTCCTTCACCACATTTTCCACTGGCCCATTGTGGCTTTCTTTATCTTGAAAATGGTCTACTGTTGAGGGGTGAGACGCTCATACGCTGCTAAATGACTTGGTTTTATTGATGGAAACGCGTCTGACTAAGTCACAATGAAAAGAATTTTTTTTTATATTCCACCATTTGGTAATACGAATGTGTATTGTATGGCAGAAGAATAAGATTCAGGATGGATTGTATAAAAGTGTTACAGTACATTTAGCACATTTATTTTCCATCTTTTGATCAATTTTATTCAATTCCCAAAATAATTTATTTTCTGTTTTGTTTTCTGTTGAAGTTTTGAGGATATTGACATGATGAACAGTTCTCTACTCACGTTTTTCTGAAACTTTACTGATAGAATTGTGACGAGGACATCAGCAAAAGTTTCATTCGAATGAACTCAGTTATGAGGTTATATTTATAACAATTTTACAAAGAATCAAATATGTGCCAGTATAAATTGGTTATCAGTTTGATTGATAGAAGTTGAGTTTTCTATTCACAATGATTATATCTGTTATGAATAAATGGACGTGATCATGTGAAGATATTACAGAGAGGTGAGGAAATGTAAAAAAGCTCATTCGTAATTCTAAATTATAAATATCAATTCATCATTTTATATTCATTTATATATTTTTTGTATTATCGTGTTTATGCAGGGAGATTGGAGAGTTGTTGGAGATGTCATGAACGATGATGAATCGAAAATTAAGATACGTGAGAATGATTGTGAATTAATTTTCAAGGGACAATGACGCATTGAATTGGTGAAAAAAAACTAGATGAGATTATTTTGCCTTCTTTTTCAATTTGCAGAGCTGCGCAAGATACAGGAACATGTCCAGTCACTTCCATTTGATTTATATTATTTCAGACTGAGTTGTATCATGATATCTCACTGCTGAGCAGATTATGAATTGGTCTCTGAGTGTGCACGTGAAATATGGAACTTCCAACCCACCACATCATTTTGTTGAACAATCTGCTCATGAATATCTGAAATATTGAGCGAATGTAACTGAGTTTGTCTATGAATATTTTATTTCTTACAACAACATGATGAGTTTGATGATAATAATTAATATTCATTACAACCTTCAAATATATCAACAGAATACCAAAGTTCTTTAATCTCATATCAAAATTAGATCCAGTCCAAGAATAAAAATCCAATGTACATAAAACAGTCATTTATAAAACTTCAGATTGTAATTACTCTGTTGTTAGATTAAGAAATTCGCAGGTGAAACTGGAAGTGTTGAGAATTTTCCAACCAATCTTGAATTAAGAATTGAATACGAAAGAAAGAACTTTCACCGTTTAATTAAATTGTATAATAGTATGAACACAACATGATGAAAAGGAATTTATCTGATAAATTAAAGTGCATCACATTATTGGGCATTTCATTGTGTTCATGAATTCAAAAGGTGCTTTTCACGTAACAGAAACATTCAAGTTTGTATATATGTATAATATAGTTGAGAGGGGAGAATGGAATGGTGCTGCACGAGCCAAGTGACTGAGTGGTTATTTAGGTAAGAGCCACCCTCGTTTGGGGTTTTCCAATGGCGCAAATCTAGTGCTTATATACATATATATATTTTTTAATACATACATTTATACAATGTATATAACTACAATAACATATTGTGTATAAAAATGTTTCATCCATTTGCTATTTCTGAGAAATTTTCTCTACTTGAAACTGAGATGAAAATAAGTAAATAGCTTTTTCGAAAGATATTTCTCTTTACTTGACGTTAGGAATCATCATTGAACTATAAATAAATTTTTTTAGTTTTATAAATACAATAGAAATTAGTTAAACGTTATGAATATATTTAATTAACAATAATAATTCGTGT
This sequence comes from Meteorus cinctellus, assembly GCA_030523045.1. Classification (NCBI taxonomy): domain Eukaryota; kingdom Metazoa; phylum Arthropoda; class Insecta; order Hymenoptera; family Braconidae; genus Meteorus; species Meteorus cinctellus. The sequence goes on from JAPYZF010000344.1 coordinate 62,600, forward strand.
TATCTTTCTTCAGTACTCTGAATTTTAATTGTTACAATTAGATTTTTTCTATCAAGAAATTTAATTTGATGCAAAAATTCTATTTTCGTGTTATTTGAAATTGAATATTTCGATTGGGGATGATTTATTTAACATTGAAAAATCCAAGGCGACACTCTATTAGGTGCAATGAATCATTGATGATTATTGGTCTAGGTCATATGAGTGATGTATCGAGAATATGTTGGAAGTGTGACAAATATCCAGACAGTTCAATAGCAAAGTACTTGAATGGCGTTCGAAAGGTTTTTATAGTTGGTTTGTATCCAATTTCGCAATAATGTATTTGAATGTTTCAAATAAATAAAGATTTGATGGTGGACAACTTTGCAAGTGTTCTTACACAATAAAACGAAAACAAAATACTATTAAAAGCAAAATAATCATTGCATAATGAATACCATAAAATATTAATTCAGTATAAAACATCGTACAAAGACTATTTTATCAACATCATTTGCTAAATCAAAGTGTTCTACTTCATTACTATCTCCAACTTGCAGGAAATCAAGTAACAATTCCCAATAAAATACTCCAATCAATTTCATGTACATTATCAACAACTAATAAATTACTCCCAACTTAAAAAAGTAAGACTAAATCATTGGTAGAATAGTGCGAACATTTTGCTGCTTGCTGTTCATCTTCAGCCATCACACAACTATACATGCACATAAAAAAGAATTCCAAGGAATATACATTACATTACACGACATTTAGATTATTGGTTAAGATTATTATGTATGTGGTTGGTTTCTTTTATCTTCCCTCTTACGTTCCATCTTTTTTTGTTCCACAGCCATTATTTTTCTTTCGTCCCCTCACATTCATATCCACACATGCGCAAATTCTGTTCTCCCATATGTCATATCATATATGAAATACAAAAGTATAAATAAATTCCAAGCTACTTTAAGTTAAGGTTCGCTTTGACATTATGTATATACATTTATTTCTTTTGTGAAATAGAGATCACTAAATTTACCATTCAACTCTCTGTGTATTCAACTTCTTTCAAGGTTTGGGAAAGATGGTTGGAGCGCGCTCAAAAAAACGGAGTTGAAGAGAAGGAAAAGGATAATGTTAAAAGGGGGTTGGTAAGAAAAAAAGTGTGGAAGTCAGAGTGGCAGGAGAAGAGGGTGGAAGAGAGAGGGCAAATGCCAGGCGAGGCACGTAATGGCGTGTCGGAGTTAACCGGTTGATAACCATCAGTTATAATTAACTCAGGCCAAGCAGCGAACAAGCCAACCCTGGTATAACTATACCACCACCCCTATTTCCACCTCCTTTCATCCCTTCTCCAGTTCTATTCTATATATAGATATATCACTATGAGTGTGTATTACTTGCAACCCTCTTGCGACTGTGTGAGCGTTTGCCAACCGGATTTGAGTTGAGAATAAGGTCCGTGCGATATCACACTGAAATTCTTCATCTATCTCATTTATTTGTTGTATATAAAGGTTAGAATACAAAGAATTTTTTTTATTTATTTATATTCATACAGAAATTTTGAGTATGAATTGTACAGTGTGGTCAATAATTTGGGAAAAAAATTTGTCTGCAATTTCCAAAAGGTCAATGAAACCTTTATTACGTTTGTAATTAGTTATTCTCATCAACCCCAGACATAAAAGGAGGGATGTTATATGTTTGATGTGTGTGTTTGGATGTCTGGTCCCTTTGTCTGCTTTATAACTATAGGATTAGTTGGAGTTTTCATGTTCCTTTTGTTTTTTTTAAGGGTTTTGTAGTTGTATTAGGGAATGTGAATTTTGTTGAAGGCATTGCTAATCAGGATGTGACAATTGTTCAGTTGGATTGATTTTAGTTCAAAGTGATGATAGAAGTTTTGATATAAATTGAATCTTACCAATATTACAATACGAACGACTTGATATTGTTGCGTCTTGTGATGGAATCGACAATTGGCTTGATGTATTTAAAATTTATTGGATCTTCTTTGATGTTTTTATTTTTGTATATGAGCAAAAGAAGTTGAACTTCTGACGAATGTTAATATTCTTTAATGAGGTTTTCATGTAATTCCAATTACATTTAACAATTTTTTTTCCTAATTATTTTGTGTTCCTTCAGTAATTCACAAAGTGAAAGAGTAATTCTAGAGTAAAATAGTCGTTTGAAATTTTCTGACTAAAAGTAATTCATTTCATCATCATCTTTATACAGTGGAAGTAGATTTTATGAATGATTTTAAATATTGAAGAAATTTTTGCTCTGATGTCTGTGAAAAACATCAATAAATTTTTTATGAACAAGAATTATGAAAGAACTGCGTGAACTCACAATGGAATAAATTCATGTGGATATTTATTGTTGTCATTTACACCTAGAAAAAGAAGCATCAAGATTCACAGCAATGAATATCATCTAAAATGATCTCCAACTACTATTACACATGTAGCGCAACTTTCTCTCCTCATGTCTCTCTCACACCCGTCAGAATAATCCCCATTGTTGTCCGACATAATCCCATAATGAATTGGCTTCCATCCGTGTGCATATGCGTTAACCAAACACCTCTAGAATCACCATTACCATGCAATGGTGACGCAATGCGATCTAGGGGCGGCTGTCGTGCGCACGTGTACTCAAGATCCAGTCATGGGATTTTCATGTGATTTGTTATAGATGTATAGACGTATATATAGATTATTGTGGTGGGTTATTTGATCCTAGTGCGATATCATCAATGATTGTTATCTATCAGCTTACGTTCATTTTTGAGGATTTATTTTGCTGATGGTTATTTTTTTTCCTTTTGAAGAAAGGGGAATGAAGTAAGATTGGGTAAACTGGATAAATCTGGTACTTTTTTTTTTATTGTGATAACAATCTTTGTCGGGTGATCTCTTTGAGAAAATTTTAGAAACAAATGAGTGTTGGTAATTATTGTTTGTAATTATAAACATTAAAAATGAAACGCATTGATGATTTCAATTCCAAGATTTAACTGAGCAACGATTTGCTCCATGAGTGATTCAACTGATGGTGATCCAATTCACCTGTTCATTTTAATAAATTGTACAGTCACAATATTATTTGAACATTGAAATTACAGTATAATAAATGTTGCAGTATTCATCATGAATTACAATTTACTCCGGATATACTTCAAGTTTATTTCAATCTCTCAACCATGAAAACTCTGTAAAATGCATGAGTAGTTTAGTTGTTGAACTATCTTTTTCTTGACCAGTCAACTGGTTTTCCCATATTTATAAATATTCACATCATTTATCAATCATCTTACACTACAGTCAATAAATCTTTGGTCATAGATCTGAGATTCATTTCGTATTTGTTACTATGTACTGAACTTTAACTCAACAATAATAATTCTGCACTAGTTTTTACGGGATAAAATTCTCCATTCTCAGTCATCCACGATGACAACTTGGTGTCTTCTCAAAGACTGACTTCCATTTCATGAGTAAAACTTCCCAAATTATAAAAACTTATTCAGTCAGTAATTCAAGGATGATTTGTTCCACAGAGTGTCCTGAAAGTGTTAGCAAAAAAAAATCTGAATACGTCAGTCACATCCATTCTCAAACTTTCAATTTCTCATATCAAGAAATGAATGAAGTAAAATAATATAAAAGCAACTGTTTATCAACTTGGCTAGCACTGCCAAATATCTATGTGTGATGATGGTGTATGCATGTTGAAACATATATGCAAACTCACTGAAGATGACGCCTCGCAAGCAAGGGTAGCACAGAATGGTAATTGGCTGTCAGGCTTCTCAGTCCTACGAACCCAACGCCGACCAACAAACCCCCAAGAGATTGGTATCGCATATAATTAACTTCTCCGTGCCACGAAGCCACCGTTTTCATCGGCGTCGACGCGAATGTGCTATGGAATGATGGCATTATGGCAGAGATTGGTGTTGGAAGATGTAGAGAGGTATATTTGCCACACTAATACCCCTCTCGTTTGAAGAATGCAACATCAGCAGTTCAACTTTTCCTATGCAAAGATCATCAATTACATTTTTCCATATTTTTACTCAACATTTTTATAAAAACACGATAGGATAACTGGATGAAATGTCATTTTATCAACCAATCTTTCTTATGAATCTAAAATTTTTCAACAGTAGAAATCAAAATTTATTAAACTTCATTCATGCAAAGCTGAATGAGAGGTGAAATTTATTGGCGAATGTTATAAATAGAAAGAGCATTAAATATAAACATTTAATTTCTGGCGCTATGCATCGATTGCGTGATCGACCAGTGTAGACAATACCAACCGTCTCTGTAATAAGTTACATTCGCCTTCCCTCTCCATTAACTACTGTTCAGCTATCGTTCGGGGCACGTGAGCCGATGCCAAAAGCTCACAATTAAATACCAGCGATTGATCATCTATTTTCACACACATTGACTTCATTAAATAGACGAACACGTACAAACAGATTAATTGCATTTTGATTTATGTAGTGAACCCTTATATGATAACATCAATCATCCTTTGTACTTTATGTACATGTATAGAGAATTGTTGTGTTGTATATCGTGTGTGTGCGTGTGTGTGAAAGTGTAGGCGACAGTTACGATAAGGAAAAAAGCTCATTGAGTGTGAAGGATTTACGTACATGAGGGAATGACTTACGGAGTGAGTTTTGCTAGTGAATGGATGGAAAACTGAAGCTCTCTGAAGTCTAAGTAGTATCCATTTGCTCTTTCGCTACTTCTATACTCTGCTTTTTATATTCTAATGTTATTGTATAAGTCCTTCAATTTCATCCTCTTGACCCATAATGCTTTATTCGCTTTCTTACTTTCTTATTCATGTCAAAAGTGTTATTTTAAACATTTATATTTTTGTATAATGAGCATTTCAGGTGAGTTTTGTAGAGAGGTTTTTAATAGGGGAAGTGTAGTAGCAACGTTTAGTCGGACTTTAGTTTACCTACGAATTTTACAGGTGTAAATGTAGTATATAAACAAAAATTATAAATGACAGTATTTGATATACTTAAAAATTTCATTGTCTTAAATATTATTTAGACTTGATGTGGTTTTTTGGAATTATTAAAATTGCATTGAAGATTTTGAGTTAATTCTAGATGTTCTTTTCACTTTTTTTCGATTTTCAAATGATTTTATCAGGACATTTTTTATTTATTATTGCAATGAAAATGAAGTACTGGGAATGGTTATAAAAATAGTGAATGTAGATACTGTTGAAGATTTTTTTATTAACTCATTACAGATATTTAAATGTTAATAGGCAAATTGATTAGACGAACATTTGTGTGACAAGTCCAATTAAATATTGACAGAATTTTTCGTATTTTGGGTTCAAATGTTTGAAACTAATTGCATTATGAGTAGTGATGATATAACAAAGAAAAGATTGTGATTAACAATGGTTAGAATTAGACCTTGATATACAGATTAAGTCCCAAATCAGAGTAATGATAACGTTTGAATTTAGAATCGTGGGATGTAGAAACACGATAGAGATAAATATCACCATTGTCTTCATTTGGCACTTTCAGATCATCAAATTTAGATAAGGTTTTTATAACCTTCTTCTTTATAAGTAATGGAGCATCTGGTAATGGAATATATATAGCACCTTGTTCATCTACTGCTGGTAATCTTCCTTCGTTGGTGATTCTTTCTAGCTCAGGTGTTAACTCAGGTAGATAAGATGGATCAAAATTTCTGACCAGTACTTCAAGATCTCCCTTGTAACCAGGATAGGGATCCGGAAAATGCTCTTTCACTGGTGCAGCTATTGATGTAGCAGCCATCAATGTAATAATCAGAAACTATAAGAACAATTTAGTACATTAATTGAGGTTAACTGTTGGACAAAACAAGACTGGAGATAAGAAATCGATTGTACTTACCAATTTCATTTTTTATGTGCAGTTTTTTTACAAGTGTGATCAAATGTGTTCAATTACAAGAACTGTATTATGATCTTCTAGGTTTGTACCGGCCTTTTTATATCCGCTCAAGACCTTTTGGGTATTTCATCTTCTTCCGTAATGACGTAGATTTGTCATATATGCACAACAGTTTGATGCTTGATTGACGTAATATGGATATTTGAAGAATAATTTTCGTGTATTTCATTTCCGCTTCAAGACAGTAATACGAATTGCGTCGTTCGCTGTACACCTGTTTACACGCAGCTGTGAGATAAGAAAATTATTTTCGTGATAGATGAGAATTCGGTGCGATTAAAAGCCAAATTTTGATATTCTGGCGACTATTTATTTAGAAATGTCAATATTTACAATTGATCCAGGAAGTGAATTTCATCAGGAAATGATCATAAAATGGCTCATTGGTGTACTGAGCATTGTATGATTTATACAGTTATTAAAATCCATTCGAGATAACTGAAATATTTAATTATTAACTAAAAAATCCAATGACGCGAAGCAAAGTTGTTTCATACTCTTTACCATCAGGAACTGTCGAAATTGAAGAAGGAAGAATTGGTAAGAATTCATTCAGTGTATTGATCCGTTTGGAAAAATAATTAAACAATTTTGTCATAATCGAAACTCAAGTTATATTAGAAGCAATAATTAATCAATTGTTAAAATTTTGTTGGTAATTGTGTTTGTCCTAACTCTTTTATTTTATTAATCTCCCTTGAAAGCTTTCGATAAAGTAGATATTGAGTCCAAGGGAATTTTTCATCAATATCTGACTCTTCAAGAAATCTGAAGTCTCTCTATTTCATTAATGAATAGAAGCCATAATTTGTTTCTTGACAATTTATGTGTCCTAAATCTTTATCGAAGTTACATGTCAAATATGAAAATTATTCTTTTTCACAATTGATCCATTAAAAAAAAATAAATATTCAACTTCAAAGTTTTTCCTTCTCAATTGAGTCTTCCACGAATAGGAACTAGCACACATTGATCAGATTGATATGATAATTCGCTTCAGCATTTTGACAAAAGAATAATTCAAACATGAAATAAGGTTTATTATACTGCAATGGAAATCCATTAATGTGTTCTTTATTTGACATTATAATTAATTGTCCAATTATAAATGCATCTGCAGCCGTTGAGTATTGTTAAATTACCACAAATGTAAGTTTTTTTATATTAAAAAATGGGCAGACTCAATCCAGAAATAAAAGGAAAATTCAGCAATCAGCCAATTTAATTCATTGTCTGAATTATTTTCAAATAAGTTATTGTTATCATTGAATTGATCGCAGAATATAAAATAGTTGATGTAAATTTTACAAATTTCACAGTGTTCATATTCCCAAATTTATAAACATTAAAATTGTTTCTACTTTGTGATATCACATTGTGATAACTTACATCGTGTGTTGCGTGCCAGAAAGCTGAGAATAGCAGTGTGTAGTCCCACGTGGTAACTAGCTTCTGAGCAGGTCACCCCAATTAACGTTACCATATACAGTGGCGGCAGTCGACGTATAATATAGCAACCACCCTCTGTTTCATACCGTCGTCCCCTCACACGTCTCCGCCAAACTTGTAATTGCAAAAGGAGCTGGCAATTATAATTGCCTTCGTTCCAACATCCCTCCTATCGGACACTTATAATTATCCAAAAACCCCTCTTTCACTTCAACCCCTCACACGCTTTTTATTTATTTTTCAAACAAAAATCATCCCCCAAAAAGCTGGTTGTCTTCAAAATCTTTGTGATCAAATAAATTTATTTATGTTCTCTTCTTATCATCAACTTTCAAAATTCTCATTTCACATAAATGAACATTTTGAGATTAAAGATAAAAGACAGAGAATTACTGGAACGTAATACGTCAACTCGGGGATAATCTATGAAATTAATATCTGTTCACTTCTTAGTTATATGTAAAAATTAAAAAAAAAAGAATTTGGTATGTCAATAACGGGGTTGAGGTAGTCTTCGATATCAAGGATGAGGCAAAGAATTATATAAAAGGAGCTTGCACAGGGTGTGCAAAGACGAAGAGAGAAGTGAAAGGCGAAAGTAGGAGCGTGGCGGAGGGGAAAAGGTAGAGTGAAAGAGAGAGTGAGATGAAGGGACTCCGTCGGTCAATTAAGTGCAGGAAATTAGAGTTTTAATTACGCAGTCATTCAGAAAATTACATTGGGGGCCGTGAGGGTGGCGCACCCGCGTCTTTTCTCGTATATAAGACTCTGCGAGAGTCATAGCCACGTTGTATACACTGTACACTATCATTTCTTCCCTCTTTTTCCATTATATATATGGAAATATAGATATATATCCTGTCACTTCTATCCTTTCATTCTGTATTCTATTGTTCATCGACATAATATTCATTGAGACGCTGATTATGAGATTAATAAACTTTTTTAATCGTTGAAGAATATGAATAATTAAAAAAACGAATTAATAATATTGATGTATTTGATAATTGTAAATAATGAAATGAAGAATTTTTATTTTTGTTCATGTAATAAACTGTGACATTTAATATTCCAATTTGAAATGTCAGAATGTTTTATGAAATAGAATGAGATATTGACTACTCACTTTCAATCAGTGTAATTGACCTAAACGAAGTACAAATGTCTTTATGCTTAATATTAATATTTCTTTCAATCATTCATTTATTGGGACAGGATTTTTTTACAGAGGTCATTGAACGTGGTGTGAATCAGCTAAGTATACACCAAGTGCGTGTTTGTTGCAGTTGAGCGGATGCACTTTAAGAGAGGAGGTAAATATTAGTGAGTACGGAATGTATTGCACCCTTTTATGAAGCTTTGAAAACTCTTTTGCGTTTAATGTGTTTATTGTGTGGTCACGATTTTTTGTTATGCAATTTTTATTTTTATTGATTTATTATGATATGATAAATGAAAGAAGACGAATTATAATTATTCGCTTTTTTTTTTAGGTCCATCACTGAGTTCAGTATTGATTGTCTTTCTATGATTGGCAATACAACGAATAGAAATTATAAAGTGGCCTGTGACAATCGTGAAATCATTTTCTTTAATTGATTACAAATGTGTTATCAGTATTATTTCATTATTTATCAATTTTGTAATTGGACATATTTTTGGGTAGTTCAAAGCAGTACAAATTTGTCATAAGTTTTGTAATTTTTAAGTCATTCTTTGTGAGGAATTTTATATATTAGATGGTCTGATGTTATTATAACAGATTTTTCAACATTCCTTCCGTAAATAATTTCCTCTTGTAAATTCGGCTGCTTCATTACCAAAATTTCATTGATGTAGAAAATCGATACCAAAATTAGGGAATCATTCGCAATTGCTATCAAATCACTATAAAAATTGTTATAAATTCCCAATTATGTTTTATACAAAGTCATTTTTGAATTTGTGTACATTGACGTAGAATTTGTTAATGTAGGTTCATTTCTTGATTGTATGTTGCCATATATACAATCGCAATCAGTCTCCCGGCGGCTGAGCCAGAAGTACTTTGTAAAACGAGCACAGGATTGTGTCTATATTTTGCATCATCAAGTGAAGTGTCAGAGGCCCCAGATATCAAAACTGTGCACTGTCGAATCGTTTTACAATTAGCCTCGTTACTTTCATCCGTTTTCTATCTCTCTGGCTGACAAAAAGAGTTGTCAATTGTTTGACACGTATGTTTGTCAATCTGTCTGTGGCTTTGTATTTTTTCAACGAATGATCAGATTCCCATGACGATTTTTTTTTTTGAATGAACGAATTTATGAATATTTGGTTGAAAAAGCTTTTCCAATCGTTAATGTTAGCCATTGATGATTTCAAGTGTAAAATATTGCCTTGAAAAATTTCCAATTCGTTAATATTAGAAAACCAAATATGAATTTAATAAAAGTTAATCCTTACTTGGCATCAATTTCTCATACGAATTTTATTTTTTCTATTTAGTCTATGCCAGTCTACTCTAATGGAAAATCCTATTCCCATTATTATTGATAAAGTAGATTGAATCGTATGAAATGTAGATTAGAAGAATAATACGACTGATAATAATGAAAAGTATGAGCCAATATAATGCCAGTGATTTTAGTCAGCTTTTCATAGAAACTTTTAATTTTCGGAGTGAACATTTAGAGATCCATCTTCTGCCTTCACAATCACCAACCGTGGCAACTACTGTTATATATCTCTCTTTCTCTTGAGCACTTGACACTTTTGCAGTATACATATATGAAGCTCTGTCCGCGCTTTCCATTCAAGCCATTTTCCCTGCTCGACGCATTAAAGTAATGAATTAATTTCCATCCAATCCTCCTTTTCTCCGTTATGTATGTTCTCCTACTCTACTTCACTTCTCTGTTTCAGTGAATTCTCCACCTCGTTTTATATATTTTAATGAAAAAAAAATGTCTACCACACATGATATTCAAATTATGAACTGTTCTAGGGAGTTAAACTCGAATATAAATCATTTGAATGGTATATGAATGTAATTTCCGTTGCAACAGGAAATCAGTTCGAAATGTTGTGAGTATTCGTAATGAAAAGTTCATTTTTGCCATACGCATTTGGGAAAAGATAATTTGATTACATGAATTATTATAAAGATGTCATTTCTATTTCTATTTTTGATGATAAGCATGAAAATTCATATTTGAAAATTATTTTAAGGTTTTTTTGGGTAAAATAAAATTATAGTTTGATTTTTATTTTGAGAAGTTTTCTGGTTATGGAAGAGTTTGAGCAGAAACATTTCAGTATGTGGAATTATATAGGGAGAGTATTTTTCATATGATACAGAGTTGAATCTTTTTTTTTTACCTTACTTTGATTTAATGGTAAATACTGGATAGGAATCAGATTATTGGAAAATGTAAAGACAGGAGAACTGTTCCAATGTGAGCATAAAAGCAGGGGATATTTCATGCTGAATATTTTATTGGTAATTATAAAATCATAAAATCAGATTGAAACAACGAAATTGGAGAAAATTCGATATGACTGTTATTGAAGTTGTTTTTTTTTGTGATTTATAAAACTTTGGAACTTCAAGCACACGAAATTGGCTTAATTGGAAGATGGAAAGATGTTTAGATAGTAACTGAAACTCAAGAAGACAATAAATCACGACATTTAATTCGGATTTGACATTCGATTTTACTAGAGAAGAGATTAAAATATATTTTGAACGATTTACAGACTCTGTCATCATGATAAAAGATCTAGAACAAGTGTATTGCTTGCCAAAATTATTTTTGATAACATGTGAACGAAGTTTTAAAGTATAAATTCATCATATTTATGATGAATCTAAACGCTTCTGAATATTTTTATTCTTTCATGAATTATTTAATGTTCGAATAATAACTTTACATATTTAAAAAAAGTATTTCACAATGATAGTCTTCCATATTCTTTTTCATTGTTGATTTTTTCAGTAGGATAACAACGAAAATCGAGGAAAAAATCTCTCAATTTCAAAATTGACATTGAATTCTGTCCGTCATCATTTCACAGTCTTAAGGGTCATTTTCTTTTGTTCAACTAAAATTTATACACAATTACAACGTTAATAATAATAGTAAACGACATTTAGACTGCCCAAAATTGAATATTTCATATCTACCAAAGTTTCTGAAAACTTTGAACGAAAATCTGAAAAAAACAATTCCTCCACTCAAAAAAAAAAAAGAAACTTCCGTCACACCAGTTGAATATCAAATTTCACCCCAATCTACACTCTCACAATACATAGACATATGATACCCTAAAAAAAGTGTAGGGAGTCCACTAATTCTGTAGAGAATTGAAGTGGTTTTTTAATTATAATGGGCTGGTACGTTCGTTGTCAGGGAAACAATCTAAATCTTACACCAATCCTCTTCCTTTCCTTTTCACTTCTCACTCGCAATTCCATCTTCTTACTTTCTTCTTCCTCCAATGTAGCTTAATAGTATTTTCTTTCTGTTTTACGAGGGTAGTTCTAGAAGTAAATGAAGATGGTCTGCATCGTACAGCTGAGGTTTTAGCTAATTGTGCCCATGGAAGATGCTATCTTGCTTTTTATTTTGTCTTACCATATATGTGCAAACGTATTTATATAAATGTAAATAGTCCTTGACCAACAGGAAAAGTACCATAACCTTTGTGTATTTTTATATATCAATTCTAAGAAAACAAACACGAGATTCAAACAAAACAACTTTAACAAAGCATCAAATAAAAAAAGTTGTCAAGCACACTAAAACCAAAATGTAATTCAAACCAAATTAATATCTACAATATTTCCTCAATTAATCACAGGCCAACAGGTAATAACAAGCACAATGAGCAGGCAAGTCCACGAAAATCCAATCAATCTCGGTTTCCAATCAATTCAGGGTGACTTGGAATCTCCGCATCATCATCGTTATTACAAACTGTCATCACATTCATAACTTGGGATGAATTCTCTGCTGGATTTTCATGAAATATAAATTTATCAATCAATTCTTTTGTTCATACGAGACAAAACCAGTGAATGAGGAGATTTTAGGGTGTTATTTAATTATCGTTTTAATATAGTAATTAAGTTATTATTCTAATTTATTTTCGTGTTCATAGATACATATGAAGGGAAGTAAATAATTGATATGCCACTGATAACACGAACAATTGGTCTAATATTTTACATTCAGTCATCATTTATATTAATTTAAATGACATTTGAGCTGCAGATGAATTCAAAATAGTCAATTTGATAATCCAACCTGTGGAAATTTAATTGATCTAGATTATATTTATATATACATTAATTGAGTGTATGGAGGAACTCAATGGACCTTAATTGGACCGTGTGTGATTTAATGACATCGACTAACGAATCGTTACTGAATACGCAACGCAATATTTTAGAGAGTTGTGGCATTAGTGAAAGGGGAAAACACATTCATGAAATGGGAAGTGAAAAGGGCAGAGGAAAAAAAAGTGTAACGATTAGTAAATTCATTTTGCGTATTTGATCATGTTAGAAAATTAAATTAATTATTTAAGAAAAATATATTGATTTTATTTTCTATTGAATTTAATAATCAGTTGATTTGGTGGATCAAAATCAACCGTTAGATCTATTGTCATTTATCAATCCAACAATTTTACGTTTCTTTTTCCTTTCTATTCAAAAGTAGAAAAAGCTCTGAAGATTTAATTGGTCAAGTGCACAAATGCAAATTTCAAAAGGTTCTTATACAAATTTCAATTCAATAGTTTTCATTTTTTCTTTCTCTGTTTCTATTTTTAGGATGAATTCAAGAGAACTTCATGAACCCTCTGTCCTACATCCCTTCAGAACTCATCAGGAGATAAGAGATTGTGTATGGAGAACGTTCCACTACAAATTTGACTTACCATACTCTACATTAATTCACATCACGAGTTCAGTATTCATCTGTTGTAATCAGATGAGATTTCATGAGGCTGTTCCTATTGGTGTATATAATTTGAGAACATGTCTTGAGTATAAGATGTACCCAATGCACTCACTTTAATCCCATCCTAATGTTCTCTACTAGTGAGAATACTGCAATTAGAATTCATAGAATTGTGTCATTCAATATTATTTTTCAATCTAAAATTCTCGATAATATAAAAATGCAAAATAAAAATTCTTATAATCCATATAAAGACAAATTATAAAATTGTTTCATAAAATGTTTATTATTATTAAAGTTAATTTTTATCCCACACAAATTTATCTATTTTATTTTTCTTATTCATATTCACTGGGAACTGAATTCAAACACAAAGTTTATTATGATAAACACGAACATGTCCGTACAAGTATCACACCAATTAGAAACTTTGTTTTCGAGTTGTGATTGATACAATTCCAAGAAAAAAAAGGCTCTGACAGAGACGATCAAAGTTTAACTTTGTAGAATTCCAATACAATATTCAATCTCAATATCCTCAAAAGTGCGTTCATGATGAATATGTCGGAGTTGAAGTTGATTTACCCGAAATTGCTTCGCAAGATTTCCCCTTTAAATCATTTCACTGGCGGTTTCTCGAGTTCCTTCATTTCCTCTAAAATTCCCGATGTAAACTTTCAATCTACTAATAGGTATCCTATGCGTGATCCCCAACGGATCAATGGTCTTTCTATACAGTTTGTAACAGTAAAAGCTATAAAAACTAATGGAAATTGATGTATAACAATAATGAACTACCTGAAGTCTATTTGTTGATTGCCAAATTCATTATTCGCAACAAACGAGCGCAATATTTTCTTTAACTTGTATATCTCTATTTGGCATGTCTGATTTACTCTCCCTTTTGCACTCACATCCACTTGCGTCATTCGTTCGTTTGGTATTAGTTGTGCTTTCCCGTCTCTCTCTGTCTGTTGTATCGTTCGACACGCGTCGGTAGCGCATGCGCTTCAAACACAATCGCACTACGTCACACGTTGCTGTGTCGACGCGCGCGCTCATACCGAGTTGGATCGCCGACGTGCGAGCTTCAAAGTTGTTTTTGTATAAATCGAATATATTATTCCATAATTTTGTGTGTGATTTTAATTTATTGTGCATAACGGAATATTCAAATAAATACGTGGAACGTGTTTGTGAACGTGTTTCAGTTTGTTTAATGTTGTAAGTGGTGAGTGTCTGGGATATCATGAAGGATGATCACTGATTCTGGTGAGCTTTTTCTCATATAAAAGTAAAATATTTATATTTCAATCATTCGAAAAATTGTTTTATTTATTCCTGTATGAATTCTAATCACCTTGACAATGAAAATGAAGAACTAATATCTACAAAAATGTTTAAATTATGTAGAAATGTTGATAGGTTGTATTGAAATGCTGATGATAATAAGATAAAGGATATTAAAGAAGTTTGTCAATTTAAATTCATGGATATCGCACACACCGCATTTTTCTTTGTATAAAAATGAAAGTGGTAAAATGAGTCGATTGGTTTCTATTGCATTTCATTCTCGCCTCAACATTGGAGAATGTTATGGAAAAGGTCGGAAGTCAATTTTCGCGGCCGGATGTGGTTTACCCCCTCACCTCATCTACCCTCTTCGTGCCACACATACATAGACAACCTTTACGAAGTGAACGGCATACGCAAAGAAGGGTGGTGTATTCGTTGAAGAGCGCGTCTGAACATGCCCCTAAATGAAATCCCGAAATTAAAGCCGTATATTAACTCAGTGCAGGCGCGCGTCTACAAAATTAAAAAGCAACATTTTATGACACGAAACCCAACGAGTTTTTGCAAACTATATCTATATAGAATGATGGATTTGGTGGTGGGAGAAGGGCTGGAATAAGGTTATGCATGTGGTAGTGGAAATTAAGCGAAGAAAAATAAAGTAAAAGCATGAGTAGCTCAGCTACTTGTGCTCATTGTCAAAGCCAACTTTACTGCCATTCTATTATTCGTAAATTGCTTTTTTTAAATTCATGACTACGCATTACTGGTTATGTGGATAAAACACAGATTCATTAAAATCACAAAGGCCACCCATTCAATTTTTTTTCTCCCCTTTTTACCAGAATAAATTCTC
This sequence comes from Meteorus cinctellus, assembly GCA_030523045.1. NCBI lineage: Eukaryota > Metazoa > Arthropoda > Insecta > Hymenoptera > Braconidae > Meteorus > Meteorus cinctellus. The sequence goes on from JAPYZF010000344.1 coordinate 78,141, forward strand.
TCTTTCATTCCCATTACAAAAATTATTCTCATCAATTATTTTATTGAGAGGCAAACAAAAAGAAGAAAAATGAAAAACAAAAATGAATTATCTCTAATCGAAATCGGACAGACGTAAATATATAACTGACGATTTTTTAATTTTCTTTTTTTTTTGTTTGCTCCTTTTCATTCCTATTTCTATCATGGGTTAGTGAAAGATGTGTTGGGTTTTGTGGTACGTAAATATGTATATATTGGGTAACGGTGTAGAATCGAGATTTCAAGGGGAGAAAGGAAAAGTCTTTCTCTATCTCATCCCTCTCTTTTACTCTCATATACTTCGGAAGCGCTCTAGTCACATCCGATCGGGGGTGGCGGAGGGATGGATGGTAGAGTAAGGGTGTATAATGGAAGTTGAAATTGGTTGGGCCTGTCCCGAACTCACACATACACAAATACATATACACATGTACACATATACGTGTCGAGAGTTTTCATGTATGTGGGAGCTATCGAGGGAAACGCATTCCTTGCCGAAATTGCTTCACACTACGATCCGCGTGGAATACAAGGTGTTCCTGGTTTTGAGGTTAGGTTTTCACATCAAAAAATAACTCGTTGAAATGAGCAACGTACACGCTCTGATGCTTCAAATTAATGTTCCAATTATTGGCCTTTTTTTTCTCGTTATCATGAACAGATGTAATTGAAACGAATAACGAAACTATTATTATTAAATAAATTTACGATCTGATTTATAATTAAATTAATGAATTTTCTTAATGGAAATTGAAACAAAATAAATTTGGATTGTTTATTTGTGTTTTTCTGGTACAGTTAATTTTTTACAGATTTATTTTTTATTATTATCATGAATTATTATACAACTCTTCTGTTTTTATAAAAATTTCCTAATATTCACATTTATACAAAAATGTAAGTTGAATTATGTAAAAAAAAAAAATAACCCCCCAATCAAATATCTTTTCATGCAGAAATTTATAATTCAAAAGCTTTTGAATATGACAATTTACTGAATATCGATATAAAGATGAATAGATAATTTCAATATATCTGATGATAAATGAGAAACATAATCACAAATTGGAACATTCAACGAATATTATCATGTCATAGTGCGAATATATTTAAATATATATCTATATGCAGAGATAGAAGCTTAGCAATTGTGTCTGTGTGTATATGAGAATGATATGAGGGCAGGTAAATTGTGGAAGGGATGGCGTGTATGCGCGCGCGGGGCGTTGATTAAAACCGCCCCGATGGCGTGAACGTCTGGCGGGGTAAAGGGAATATACATATAGGTGGTAAAGGGTGGTGAAGGGACGCACAGACGATGAGGATGGTAGTGGCGGTGGTGAAGAAGGATGGGGATATAGAGGAGCCAAGGCGTTGCTTGCTTAATTACTAAAAGCTAATCAATTCCAGTGGAAGTAAAGTTTAAATTGCAAAGTAAAGTATAGCTTCCCAGGACGTATATAACGTGCAAAGCGATATTACCGTGCTAGTCGCGCGAGCCGCGGTGCATTCTGCAATTAGCCCATGGGTTAAATCATTCAAAAGAAAATTATGGGAAAACAACTATTTTTATTTTTTTCATTCAATATTAAAACTAATATTGACAATTAAAAATTAAATATTGAATTTATTACATATGAATTGATAGAAAATTAAAATACGAATGAATTTGATTTTCAATTTTAAATTTAATTTTTTTATTCACTTTTTTTTGTGGTGGTATTTGTAAAAGGGATTGTTACTGTTGGTGGATGAAATACATGAACGAAGGTTGGTTAGCTTGTGTATATGTACGTGTGCCCCCAGGATGGATATGTGTTACGCTCGAAACAAACAATAAAATCGATGCATCGTTACCGAGCGATTCAATTCGCAAGACACATTGCACAATTTCACATACAATTTTACGGGAGAACGACCAGCGCTTCTATTTACTTCATGGGCCTCCTAAATCCCTTGGAAATGCGGTGCGCGCGCGCCTTTTCACTCGCCCTCTCTGTTTGTATTATTTTTCTTTTTTTTTTGCTTTCGCTGTTGCTCACGCTGTTCGTGCGATGATACCGGTGTATATAGATGGTATATTCAAGTGCAAGAAGAAGGAAATGGAGCAACAAGGTATTTGTTGAGAGGGAAAAAAAGTGTGGTAAATCTTTAGTGTAGTATTTATTCTATTTTTTTTCACTAACATTTGGCATTTTGTTTTTTTAATTTATGAATAATTTTATTATATTCATTTTCAATGTTTGTGATTTTATTGTAATTAATTATTGTGTTATTGTATTGTTAATTTATTTTATTTTGTGTTAGTTTTATTGTTTTTTTTTGATGAAGAATATTAATTTGTTTTTGTAATTACTGTGAATGAGAATAATTTTAATTTACGATCAATATTCAGAAATTAATATGTTATATACACATATATATATATATGTGTATTTAATATTTCATTTGTATAGATATGTATTTATACATATATGAATAGCACGCTTGCGCGCACAGAGTTACTGTTGGCCAATAAAGCAATCACATTAGAAGCGTGCGAGCGAAAGGGACGGATACATACACAGAACTGCACAGTCTCCATTTCACCAACCACCCAACCACTTTTCATATTCACATATATACAAAGTTACTATCCCACAAACTCATTTCTGAGTCTTTCTCTCTCAATATATCTCATTCTACTCTTCTCATTCCGCTCTGTTTTCTCCCTTCCCCACGTGAGTTCGATTAATGCCCAGAGTAATTAAATTTTAATCCGAGTCATCGGTGCGCAGTGAATGAGGGGAAATCAGTTTGCATCGACAAACGATGGATGGTATGGTTGCATTTCCCCGTGAAATCGAAGCCCGGTTATGTCATTTCGATTAGGAACATAATGTAAATGTGTATGTATGTATGTATGTATGGTTTGAATTCAATTTTAATGTTAGATGTGGAGAAATTGTTTGTTGGACTTTTTAATTTATTGATTGAATTACTTTTTAAATGTTTTGTGTTATTATAATTATCAAATGAGTATTTAATAATATTCTTTACTTGATTTTATATGGAAGAATGAATTTGTTGTATAAATTCTGTTATATTATTAGGGGGTAAATGTAATGTAGGAATAAAATCCTCTGATATTTTTAGATAGATATGAAGAATGTCATTGAAGAGACATGAAAAACATTTGATAAATTTATTGCGATTTAGTTGAATTATTATATTCATCATGATAAGGGTCAGGTTGTTGGTTAACTTGAAGAAGAATTGTAGGCATTAATCAGATAATAGCGAAAGGGGAAGAGTAGAAATTTATTTTATATAAAAACTATCGATTCATGTCAAGTTGATATTTATATGATTTTGTCAAATTTGTTTTCGTTGTTATTTAAAATGTTTCAACGTTTTTTCGCTCAGGGTTGATAGTTATTTATTAAAAATAGGGTTCTGTTTATATACGAAGTTAATGTTTAGGAAATATAAAAGATTTACGAGAGTAAAATCTCATTTTAGCAGAGATTCATGGACTTATAGTGTTGATAAGAGAGTAAACAGAAGAAAACGATCACTTACCCAATTCAGAAAGACAAATTTGGGTTTTTTTGAAGTTTAATATGTTTTTTTATGATAAAGTTAAATTTTTTCATGTTTTATTTTTCACTGGAATTGTAAAGAGAAAAGAAATTTCTTATTTTCAATAATTTTCTTCAATTTAAATTCAATTTTGATCATCTGTCCATTTGATAATATTGACAATCAGAATTGTTCCTGCAGTTGGCGATAGCAGATCAAAATTGAATTGAAAAGAGTGACAATCAATCAGAATTATATATCTCGTGATAAATTTTCATATCACTTTGTTTCCCATCCATCAAATTCACTTGGTCATGTGAAAGTTTTTATTCAAAATGTGTCATTGATGTAAAAATTACTGCCAAAGAAATAGTTGTAAAATTTATGTCAAACACAAATGTAAGTCAACATTTTGTTTGAAATCAAAAATGTATTTAATTTGATTTCACGTCTGCGATTATAAGTTAAATAGAGATTAAAATATCTGGTGAACGTGAACAAAGCAGGAACACTCGTGACTAAACATACTAAATAAATATAACGTAACTGTATTTTAATCATTTCTTCGCTTTCATTCTTACCTTCATAAATTCTAAAATGAGACACTGGAAAAGAAAACTCAGTTGAAATTCGCCTTCATCTGACCTTGACATTTCTCAACATTTCTAAAGTTTCAAAGTCTAAAAAAACATGGCTTCATCTTTCAGTTTACTTCTATTCATTCGTGTCTAAGAAAATTCATGTAATCTCGTGAGTGGTTGATGGAAAAAAAAGAAAAAATAAAACGTACAAAATCATAAACACAAACTTTGATATTTGTAAACTTATCGTTGCTATGTTTAATTTCAACTCGATTTCCGTTTCAATCGCAACCACCATTTATATATTACCTGACCAGACCAATATCCTGAAAAAAAAAAAAAAAAACCGTATCTGCTTTTGATCAAAAAAATTTTCAACATAAAAAATCCAATCGTGCACGGGTTGGTCAAATCCCTCTTTATATTTATTCATCATCACATAAAAATGTAATTCATCCTTTTCCATATCCCCCTTACACCAACACCCACGCACACACACACTTTTTCTTCAACATAATAAACCCCCACTCTTTTCCCTTTCCCTTTTTTTTCTTGTTGCCCTGCTTATACCCATTGCTCGTCTCTGGTTATCGGAATAAAGAATCTTTTACGAAGGCGAAGAGTTCAATTTTACGAATGCAGACGCGCGTCTCCTCCACTCTTTGCCATGAAAATCATCCCCTTATATTTTCCCCTACTTTCTTTCTCTATACTATTTTTCCACACCGGCAATGGAAAGTTTTACGCCGTTAAAAATTTATAGGCGAGATGGATCCTTGTATACAGACACAAATACACATATATAAATACGTATATGTATATATACATATACTTGCCTTTACGAAAGTAATATCAATTTCAGTAAATGGAAAAAGTATCAAGATGCCGAGAAAGCTGGGCGGAAGTATATAGAGGGAGTGGTGGTGGACGTTACGCGTTTGACTATATATAAATGGAAACAATGTACACGAACCACTGCGTACAGTCGAATAAATTAGTTTCAGATTTCTGTCTACTCAAAATGGTTGGTAAAAAAAAATATTCCAATGCATTTTTCTTCTTTTTTGCTGTTTATATAAAAAAATATATATATATGTGTGTGTATAGGGCTATGTTCGGGCTTTATCCCTCTCTGTTTTTGTTTCCTCATTCCGGTATATATTTATTCTCATGGCTACTGAATTAGATTTTTAATCGAGGTGCACTCGCCGGAAAATAGCCACTCTGCTTCGCCACGGTGTGTCTATAAATGCTCGACCACTTGTTTCTACTCTTCATTCACCTTTTTTTTTTGTTTTTCACCCCACTTGCCCCCTTATCTTTATTTCGAGTCGCTATTTCGTGTTCTTGACGGATGGAGGTAAGTTATCCACAGCACGAACATTCACGAGTGCGAGTTGTTTAAGATAGTTGAAGCATGAAAGGTCGTATTATAGGTGTATAAAAAGGGACTATTTGTTTGGGTTGAGAAAATTGGTTTGTTGACATGAATTGATTGTAAATTTATGATTTATTGGATGCATAATATTTTTGGTATTTTTGTGTTGGGTGATATGATGATGGAAGTGTTTTCGGGGGAATAAATATGAATTGAGGATTTGGATTTTTAGTGAGATTTGTGGAATTTACTAATTTTTTTATCACTTTTTGTGCTCAATTGATTGGTCAGAGTGGTTGGATTGGTTCGAGTCGAAAAATTCTGTGATTCTGATTTATTCTTTTTTTTTGCTTCAGCAATTTTTTTCGCGATATATTTGAGTAGTTGTTGGCATTTTTTGTGACGATTGGATGGGGAAGCCGGACGTTGATGTGAATAAATATATTATGGGATAAAAATGAAGAATTTTCGAAGCATTTAGAAATTGGTGCAATTAGTGAATTTAGTAAAATTTTTAATCTGATGCTGATCGGAGAATTTGGTTAGATGCCAGACTATAGCAGATAAGAATTTTCTTGTTGGAACTGCCAGGTCAATACTGGCCAGAACTTTGAACGAGAAATGCCAAGTCAGGATAGCTCGAAATGGGAAATGAAGAAAGCCAAGTTTAATTTCGTTTTGAGTGGAATTGAAAGATTGTATAATTCCTCCTTGTGTTTTTCGTCCAAATTCGTTGAAATATACAAGTAGATAAATGGCATATTAAAGTTTCTACAATGCAGTTCTTTCTTCTTGCAATTCTACAATGTTACGAATTTTTTCATTTCTACGACGTGACTTCAACCTCAATTTGAGAAAAATTGGTTTAGACTTCTTGAAGCTTCTTTTTGCTTCTTGAATTTTTAGTGTGTATATTTGCTTGTATTATTTATTTTTATTTGACTAGCTGAACAATTGAAAAAAAAACTATGAAAATGTTTATGGATTTTTGATCGTTTTGGTAATCGAAAGAGGAACATAATGCATATTTATTTTTATTGATCGGATAATTATTCTTCTTTATTGAACAATTTGAATAATTGACTGGAATCGATGAAAATTTTCATAGATTTTTGATGATTAACCTATCCATTTTTTTATTCTTTTCAAAACCAACTTGTATTAAATTATATTTTTGTTAGAGCACGTCCCGATAATGACAAATTTCTATTAAATTACCCATCTGTTGAGACACTATCGAAAAAAATTGACAATATACCGAATATCTATTGTAAAAATTTAATTTGAAACTTCATTTTGACCCATTTTGGATATTGAAGGATAAAAATTAAAGATTTTCAATATGGTTTGTAATTTCTTCGTCTGCCAAATCTATTAAACATTATATAAACTATCTCAGTCCCAATTCCTTTCAAATTTCATTTTCGACACCTGCATAAATATATATCTATATATAACACTGTATCTTTCTATTAATTGATAATTGACTAACACAATTTTGTTAATATCTCATTTCATTCCACTTCCTTAAACATTTGTAAACGCCCACGAAGCACTTTCCATGCTCCATGAAAAATTGAATCCATCTGAGCATATCGAATGTTCTCTACTCATCCAATTAAATGAATGCTCACAATTTAATCTTCTTAAAAAAAACCTTGGACTAATCGTTCACATTTTTCGAAACTACAGTAAAATACATTCAGTCAATTCACTCAATACGTATAGACTTCTTCTTGGGTTTAGTTCTGCATTGTATATGTGTGAGTTACATTTCTGCCCTCGGTCGCACTGAGGATGAAATGAGAAAGAGAGAGAGATAGGGGGTGCGACAAAAGCACGTTGGTGGCCGAAGCGTCAAGCCGAGTGTAAATAAATAGATTCCCATCGCCATCTCATTTGCTAGATTAGAATCAAATATGATTTCACAGAAATGCGACGCAGAATGGACAAAGAAGAATAAATGAAAAATAACTGTTGCATATATTTAATATAATATATATGTCATTTATACTTTTATTAAATTAAAAAGGGATGGAGACGACAAAGCCATCACAATTTTTTTTCTTGTCCTACGAAATGCCATATATTATTTAATTTCAAGAGAAAATGATAAATTCTTCAATTATATCATCGAAATATATTTTATATATTCTTTCCATTTGTTTTTTTGTTTTTTTTAATTCTTTCTTTTCATTTTCACCACCATAATTTCTTGTTCTTTCTTATGGACTTTTCTCGGACAACGAGGTGCGCACGGCAGCGTAGCGGCGAGAACAAAGCGACGTTCTCTCACTATACCTCACTCGTTGTTCTCATCTTTTCTCTCTTTCCCTTCTGTTCTTCTCGTTAAAGACCAATTCTACGGTTTAATTAAAATTTTCCCGAACGGAAGTAAGAAGTAATTATGAAATTTTTATCGTGGCTTATACTTTTCATTGGGCCTGGTAGCATGGCAGGAGCTACATAGCCCACGCAAGATTAAGCGATAAATTGTTTTTGCTAATTTTGTAATGGTCCAATGGTAATAGCTACTTTGAAAAATATTTTTGGTTCATAATTCATTTCGTGTTTTTTCATAAATGCCTAACGATTCATTTATCATTTTTATTTATTTTTACAATATCAAATATTTGATATTGTAACAATTTTTTCAAATTTATTTTACTTGTTAATTATTTTTTATAGCATTTTTTTGGTTTTGTTTATGATGAATTGAATTAAGCTTGGAATTGATAAAAAATTTATAGACTTCATTGGAAAAGTATTGTATTCTGTTTGCTAGACTATTTACGGGTTCCATTAGAATCCTGTCAGTAGCGGTGATCCTGTTTGTTGTATATATGCTACACACGAAATATATTTCTCCACGTATATATACAATACATCCACCCTATGGGATGTATGTATATGTTTTCATAGTTGTGTGTAGAATAGAAGAAACATCTTGAAAGATCTTAGTTTGCTGTACACACAAGTTCGTGTTGGCTTCCACAACCACCATCACCACAGAGCGAACAGAACTCTCCCTCTTTCACTCGTTTTGCTACACATTGTATGTGTATTTGTGTATGTATGCCAAGGGATATGTATGTTTGTGTGTGTGGTGAATTCGCTTCGAGTCATATCCACTTTGTCCATTGTAAATTTCTTTCAATAAGCTTCTCATCGAAAAAGGAAAATTCCTTTTGGGGTAAATGGGCCAACTAACTTTTCAAATTTTCTAGAAAAAAAAAATACAACTTTTACTATGTCAGTTGTATTGTAATCGGGTTTTGTTTTGTTTTATTTACGTTTGTGTTTTTTGATTTGTTTGTGAGGGGATTATTAGTTTGATGGTGTAATGGGATACAGCTATTGAGAATCCTGATATGACAATTTTTAAATAGGTGATTAATAAAATGAAATTTTATTTTGTGATAAATTTTGTCATAATTATCGATAAATTTCGTGGAATTATCTTGAGATTCTTTTTTCTCATTTCAACTACACTTCTTTTTTTTTATCTTGTCATTTATTCGTTGTATCTTGTTGATGGGTTTGGGAAAATGAAAATTTCAATGGAGGTGAGACATAAATTTATATCTATGGGAAAAGATTCTCATCAATGTAGATTTAAGCTAGCCAATAGAGGGTTCGATAGTTCAATAACAATGAAGTAAAAGTTAACTTGAGTAGAAAACACTTTTCAACTTCCCTTTCAGAATTATATTCTTTATTTATTCTATTAAGGAACATTGCGATGTTTTTTTGGGGGACAGAGCAACCGCCCTCACAATAATTTTTTATAAGCTGTAGATTAGAAAAAATAGTTTAAAAACTATATCGGTTGTTGGATTTTAAAATACAGAAGATGAAAATAGGTTGCGTTTGCGCGCGCCAGTAACCTACTTCGTGGAAAATTACTAGTTGACCTATCAGCTATTTGAAACATTTGGCTGCAATATTCAATTTCTAAAATGTCAATTTGTAAATTTATATACGAAATTGATATTGAGCTATTCTGATTATTGACAATCAATTTTCATCAGTGATATCCATTAGTTGATTTGAATTATAAATCAAATTAGAAAATACCTTTAACTTTATTATTCTTCCATTCAATATTTATTATTGCTTCTTACCCAATGAGTCATAATCCAATAAATATGAGTTGCTGTTAATGTTTGTTGTGTTCATTAATTTGATAGATAAATTATTATTAATATAATAATTTTCGTTAATTATTTATAGCAAAAATATTTGAGATTTTCATTGAAAATTTGAAGAATTTTTAAAGTGTATTTTTTAAAAGTAGATCTATTTTTATTCAAGAGATTTTATTTCAATTTTCTATTTTTATAAAAATAATCTTCTGTCATAAAATTGAGCGGTTACCACGGGTATTACGAAACCGGACACTGCGTTGTTCTTTTTTATTCAATTTCCAGGCTCATTCCTCTATTCTGTCATATACTCTCACCCTCTCACTTTTCAATTCGTTCTACGTTATATAAAAAAAAAAAGGCTGAGATAGGGGCTATGGAGTTCTACCCAAGACCCCCAATGTGTCGTGGGGGGCTAACTGAATGATGATTTATATGAAATTGTTCCGGCAACTTCCCTTTACTCCCCACCACCGAATGAAGATATTGAAGAATTTCAATAGAAATGGTGAGAAATTATTTCTTTTTTTTTCTCAATTATTATCAACTTTTCATTGACTGGTTGGTATTGGTTTTCACATTCTTTCTTTTTTTCCAAGTGAAAGCTCATCACTTTATTTTATTTCATACAAACATTTGATTGAAAAATATTATTTAAAGAAAAACGGTGTTCAATAAAAATGAAGGAACATTTAAAGAATATAATTATTGTGATAGAATATTTCAAATATTTTTATATTGAATAATCCAATATTGTGGAGATTATTTTTTTCTTTCATTCGATTCAATAAATCGCAGTGCTTTTGACTGTATATCTATGCAATAATATGATTATAATATGATCTGATTCATTCATTAAAACCATTGGAGAAATTCCTGCTGATTTTTGAGTAGTATGAGTGAAAATTTATTACAAAATTCAAAGTTTTTCATCGTGATGTTTGTTAAATATTATTTTTGTTAAAGCCCTGGTTTCCAGTTTGTTTAAATAAATACTACAATAATCTCTGATTTTATTTATTGTTAATTGCACATTCACCTTCTGTCACTCTGATTTAATAAAATAATTGTGTAAATCCGCGTCTTTTATGATTGATAACCTTATCAGTGAAAGATTTTTAATACAACTAAAATTAGAATGAAAAAAAAAGGAGAGAGAGGTATTTATGTAATCGATTATAAAATGGAGCCGGAAATAATAATTCAACCTTGATAAAAAAAACGTAGTGAAATGTCATGAAAATCAATTGTAGGAGCTAATTGTGTTTTGAAAATCTTTAAAAATAAACTTTTTTATCACGTAAAAAATATCAAGCGTTAGATAATGACGTCAATGACTATACATCATTGCCCGTTAGCGTTGCAGATAAATTTTTTTTTGTAAACACTATTGTTTGTAGCACAGCCAGTATGTGTCTTTAATTCAACTTATATCAGTAAAGTCCATGAATTTGACATATGAGGTTTTCATTTAATATTCACTGTTGACTGTCCGCAATTTTTTTTTGTTTACCAGAATTTTATTCTGTTGTTCATTCGAGAATAATATTTGGGATTTTAGGAAAAGTGTGTAAAAGCGAGAATTTTGTTTATATTTTATAAGATAATACTTTTCAAGATTTTTTCGTTGAATCCAATTTCAGAATTGTGACTTAATTTTGTAAATGGTTTTTGCATTTTATCATAAACAACAGAACATGTTCGGCCATTAATTTTCAGACAGAATTTCTACCGTTTAATTGGTTAATTCACTTATTATTATATGTGTGCTACGCAGCTGTGATCTACTGTATTTATTTCATTCAAAAGTGTTGCATTGAATATATTCTCGTGAGATATCAAAATTCATTTGTACATTCAAATTAAATTTTTGTTGTAAACTTAATCAAAAGCCAATCAATGGTGCATCGAAATATATAAAATTGTTTTAATCAAAGGTATGCAGTGTGTATAATTGAATCGTTAATTAATTTTTCATGAATGGTATGAATTTTTTAATTTATTTTCAATTAAAAAGTCTTCATTGATATCATTGTTTGTTTTCTATGAAAAATTTCATTACTCATAGAATAATTAACAGGAACTTTTTGCGTAATTTCTCGATTCAAATATTAAAAAGTTAGTCATATTTTATTACATGAGGACAAATTTGTTATCCCATACATAGTAAAAATGACAATTGTGTAAAAAATAACATAAATAATTGAGTTAAAAATATCATTCATTTATTAATTTCTACAATGAATTAAATTTTATATTTTAAAAATTATAATTCTACTTTTGTTTGGTAAATCGGATTGATCCCATCAATATTTTTTCTTTTCACAATTTATTATATTCAAAACTACAATTACCATATCCATCAGAAGAACATGAACATTTTCATTTGAAATAATCTGAAATATTCACGAATCACCTAAAAAACAAAAAAGAAAAAAAAATATCCCGAAATTCGGTCGCACCCACCGAAAATAAAACATCACAATCATCTCTAAAAAGGTTCAACCATTACCCAATCTATATAATCATGATATTACGATCCTCCCTTCAATATCAATCAGCTAAATGAGATTATTATTGATTTATAATACACAATAAAACAAATATTATGAAATTTAAATTGAAATAAAATATTTATAATTTCAAATAGGAAAATGCAAACGTATCAAATGTAAATATCAAAATCAGATGTGTATTTATTTAAGCCGTTGAAAAATTCATCTTTTTAATTCAACGTAATGGCCTTTAGCCATGAGCCTACTGTCGATTGTGCGCCCGAGGTTTGGATCCGATGGCCTGATACGAAATATTAATTTCGCTAACTCAATCCCCACCAACGTGGTTGACGCCTCGGATCTCTCTCACTCTATTTTTTCATACTGCCGCCCTTTCCAATCCCTACCCCGTATTTCTGTTATCCACCTACCGGTCGAACAATGTTTTCCAATTAACTTTATTTGAAATCGAGCTACATATATATATATACATAAGCGTCGTTCTCCGCTGCCGCCAGCACCCAACGTTGAATTTGATGTGCGGAAAAAAGCACTCACACTATCGATTACATCATTTTATTATTTGTTTTTTTTCTTTCTTCTATATCATACTTTCTATATTGAAAATACGTCAAACAACATTTCTACATTTAAATTGTATACATTGAGATGAATAAAAATCATAAAATCGATGGATGAAAAGTAAAAATAAAGTTGGAAAAATGTTGAAATAAGAAATCAATAAATGAACAGAATAACATCATCAATGTTTTATCATTTCTTCTATTTGATTGTTTGCAGATTTTTTAAATTATAAAGTTATGAAATGAAATAAGTATGTCTGTCAAATTGCAGTGATGTGTTATTCCCATCCGGATGTATGTATGAGCGCAAAATGCCGAAGGAAAATCGATGCTTATTTGTTTTCGCGGTTGAGATGGCTCATCTCTCCGTGAAATGGATCTCGTTACTCCTTCCTACTCTCTTCAACCCCCACGAATACCTGGGTATATATTTATAGGGTTATGTGCATGTATACGTGTATACATATATGAAGAGTTTCCCCTCGACTTACTATTTTACCCTTCATATTATGGCCTCCTTCAATATCTTCACGATCTTGCTAGTATTCCTCCTGCTTAGAATTTCTACATTGCAACAGTGTCAGATTGTTTTTCTATTTTTATTTTTTGCTTATGTAGAAGTGAGATTATATTGAGGATGTGCCATGTTTGAATGTCATTTGATTGAATTACTTGTCTTTTATACACATTGAAAAAATTTATTTGTCAGAATTATTCAAATTATTTCTTTTGTATGTGAAAAGATTAATTTCATGATATTTTAGGAGATTTTAAATTTAGTTTTCTTCGATTTTTCATGTTAGGCTGACAAGTTTTACTTTAATATTTTTCAGGGCGTTATTTTTTCACCGTTTTCTTAAAATAAATTTGATAAATTTTGAAGCTATTAAAGTTCTATTGGGTTTGAAATGCGACGTTGTGTAATGGATTTTCCTATATTGATTTTTAATATTGACCCATATGATTATCGATATTAAAAAAATTGAGATGATTTTTGTATATTAAATAGAAAATATTTTATACAATAAGATATGAAATAATGTATAAATATAAAGTTTTGCCATTTCTGGCAGCATGCGCTGCTCTCATTATCAGTCTCCCTACACACAAAGCATCGTACTTTGTGAAGTGGTTTCATTTGCGCAGAATGAGGCGAAAAAGGATTAAGTTGGAATTTATATCAAACCACATACTGTTGACGAGTAATAAGTCTAATTGGCTCTGAGCATCATTAGTATAAAATTCAATGTGCACCATACTGTACAAACATCGAAAGCATTTATTTTAATTAGAATAATAATATAATTCAATTTTTTAAATGAAACTTTGGAAATTTTTTATTAAGATAAAGATCAAATAGTTCAAGTATTCCAATTTTATATCATATAATTTTCTTGAAACGAATCTAAACGGATTAAAGATGTTAATATTGAGATTAAAATAATGAAGTTGATGATTGAATGATAACTTCACTGTTACTTCAAGGTGAAGTATTCAAAGGTGCGATGAAATTTCTTGGGAATGAAAGTGAATTGCATTTTATTTCATATCTCTCCACGTTAGAAGTTTGAGATTTAGGTAAAATCATTGATAAGCTTTTCATTTAGATTTTGAAATTGATTTTATATTAACTTAAAAAAAATGTGTTTAATAATATTTTTTGATAAATATCAAGAAAAATTTGTTGAAAATAATAAGTAAATATTTTTGTGATAGATAAATTGATGATCTGAAAAAATGTATGTCTTCTAAAGGTTTTATCAAAATAATATTCCAATTGTGATTTGCTGTTAAATTTTGTCAATTAGATTCAATGACTGCAGTTTAAGAAATATTTAGAATTTTCTATTGAATTAATCATTTAATAATTCAGATCACTAATTAAATATTAATTATTGACATCAACAATTTATGTTTATGATTCCGTTCGAATATTATTGCATACTACGCGCATTCCTGTATGTCCCTGATGTAGGTACAGGCAATTAAACGTTGCAATTCAACGCAATTTAATTATTGATCTCTGACAATGTATATTAGACCGCGAGATATGCGTCAATATTATTTTGTACATTTCCAAGTTAGATATTGTTAACCCCCAAGCTAAATTCAGTTTCATATAAATTATCATTTGATTTAAACTTTGAAAATCCAATGAAAATTAATATTATAATCAAATTGTTTCTGATTATCAAAATATATTTGAATCAAAGTTCTCTGTACTTTCCGAATCTCCAATAATAAGTCCCCACGTTCGATAAATCCTTTCAACCAGTTCTAAACCTGAATGTTCATAGCCTCTATTAAATATTATGGAATTTCCATGAGATTTCTTTTCAAATATTCATTCCCCAAAAAAGCAGATGTTTAATAATCATCTGAAAACAAAAATACAAAAAAACCATTTGATAATTCTCACACGACTGAATAAAACTAATAAATCCATAAACATCGAAATAAATCAACTGAAATAATACCATCAAAATTAAAAAAGCAAAAAAACCAACTTCAAAACTATAGCATTCATTTTTTTTCCAAACATCACTTCATTTAATATACGTGAGAAATGTTTTTTTTTTTTTTTTTCCAAACACATTTTATTGTTCTTTGTCTACCATTATTTATTGTTTGTCTCGTAAATTAATTAAAATTTATCCGTGAAAGAAAAGCGAACGCGCATCGGCGCGGCGATGAGTAATCGTTTTTAATCATCGGATAATGAGCCGTCGCTCGGGCGCTTGTTTCCCAAAACAAAATTAAACCGATGCGGTGACGGCGCAGCTGACGCACGCGCTCAGTGAAAAGTGTACGCGATATTATATTGGATATATATGAATTTTCCTATATATGTATACATGTGGAGGTATTGGGGTAGCTTTTTAAGGGGAGAATATATATATATATTTGATGGTGGTAGTGACATGACAGTAATGGTGGGAGAGCAATGACGTTATTCCAATGAGAACCTTCCCTATTCCATCTACTCAGCAATATAAAGTTAATAACATTCGATATTCCGTAACGTTGAAAGTTAATTCCTTTTGGCATTAATACGGTGAGTGCATCCCGGCGGGGTAATGAGATTGCGTTGCGGAGGGTTGGCGGGTTGGATGTATGCTTGGAAAGCGAATGCAAGAGTGAGAGAGATGGAAGCAAGAATAAAAGAAGGAGTGGGATTGAACGCCACAAGAGGGGCCTGCTACGATGATATAAGGGTTCCGTTATAAAGCTTTCGCGACCAATAATAACCCATATACCTATTGTCTGCATCGAATACTACACAGACATTTACTTCTATATATGTGGAATCCGATCCAATGAATTTTCATATGATCAAATATATGAGAATGAAAACGAAGAACCAATAAATATTATATATGAATAAAGAATAATAAGAATTCTTGGAGATATTGAGAATAAATTGCATCTTGCAATTGCAATAAGTTTCATTACTGTAAGATACATTCATCAATATCTGTCGATTTTTTTATTTTGGGTTAGATGAATTATTTTTTTGTTTTTGTGAATTTTGAAAAATTTTTAAAAGTGGAAATTGGTTTGTTCATTTGTCGGAAGTTTGAGGTTGAAGTTGATTTTGATTGATTTTGCACAGCAATTTTTTCCTTGATCATTGTCATCATTTTGAGTTTGATGGTGTTATTTTTCGTTTCAATAAATGTTCAATGAACAGAATTTGGATCACAGTGGTTTTCATCATGAAAAATGTGATTGAAGTTTAATTATAACGATGAAGAAACCGCCAATTTGGCTATAAAAATTCATGAAATTTTTGATTTAAAAATTGAATTTTTTGAAAATGGATAAAATAATTTGCGTTTTTTTAGTTGTGCAAGCGAATTTAGAATAGAAAATCTCGATACGTGGTGCAATAATGAGGAAATTATTTGAATTCTCAAAGTTCAATCTCCACTACGACCTTGACATCTTTGAACGCGTTTGCATGCAATGCGGCACACATGTGAATGTGCATTGCAATCTCTGTTCTGATATCTCACATGATTAGAACACTTATCTTCAATTCTCCTGCGTCGGTAATATTATTATTCATAGAGTAGATATAAAAGTCACTTAATGATCTTCATATCCACTTTAATGAAGAGCTCACAATCCTCAAACGATTTCACACTGAAAGTTTTACGAAAAACATTCAGAATTGGAAACCATTTTAATACAACTGAACGACTGACAATGTGATCAATTCCCAGTTATAGCAAAGAGTTTTAATGAAAACTGAGAATATTCAAATTGTGAAAACAAAAGTGAAAAATGCTCTGTGAAAAATATTGAAATAAAAAAATAAAATACGAAAACATTTCTTATTTCAATAAAATTTTTATTGTGCTCACAACAAATCAAAGAATTTCATTTTGAAAAGTATTCTCAAAACACTGAGATATTTCTCATGTCAATTTCTGATCAGAAATTTCAAATATTTCAAGGAGTTTTAAGACCAGCTGTTACTGATAATGAAGATAAGGATAAATTGAACAGCCTTTCACAAGATGTGATTGGTTTTTTTATTCTTCACATGCCATCTTCTTTTACAAAGCAATAAATTCAACAAAAATATACAGATTACTTAGTAGTAAAGAAAAAGCAATAAGAATTACACTTACTAAAACTAGATAAATACCTCTTACATTGTCTTGTACCAGCTGAGCAACACGAAGTTGAATTGAGCGCATGATACCACCTGCACTGTATAATTCGCAGGAAGTGATATATATATCTGCAAAAGAGCAATTTACAATTTAATTACACATACTTCATTTCTGTTTTCATTCTGTACACATTAAAATGTTGTGTCAATATTTGTTGCTACGTACAAGGCTATAAAGTTTAATGAAGTTCAAACTCAAACATGTACATTCTGAGCTATTAATTAGATTCTACTTTTCACTGCCACTGAATTTTTATCAGAACTAGTTGAATATTTTTGAGATTGTTTATAACACGAGCTAAATAGATTTTAGCAATGAGTTCTCATTACGAGGGAATAGTAAAATATTTTATCAACCAGTTCTCTCAATTTTCCCTTTGTTGACTGTTTGATTCATCAATCGATCAATCCGTCGATTGATTTTTGTAAATTTAGAACAAAAACAAATTCTGATTTTGAAATTCCTGTTGATTTTTCGTCTTTCCACAAAAATTAATCACCAAAAAAAATCTATTTATTATAATTTTTCGATAATGAAAATTTTAATGATATTCAATGAAAAAAGAAGTAATAAAAAAACCATAAAATGTTTGATTATTTTTCTTTTTTTGTGCTTTTTAGTAAATATTATGATTTTATTCTGGTTTTAACGTACTGTAAAAATTCGTAATTTTCCATAGGTAAATTTATCAAGGATTTACTTTATTTCAAAATGCTCTTATTTTATCTAGTCACGTAAATAGGAAACAATATAGATATGTACTGTTCAATAATTTGGAAAATTTGTGTCAGTACCTCTGGTAGTTGTATCGATAGTCGATATATATGATTCACAGTGTGTGGGATCACGCATGTGGTCATGCCACTAGTTCGCTTGATTACGTTACTTATACTGATGCCATTATATAGCTCCTGTTTCAGACAGAACCGCGGTGCGTGTTTTCGTCCTGTTATGTTGCTGCCGTCGACATTGTATATATATGTATGGAAGATATAAATACGTAATTTAATGAATATACGTTTGGATAGTGTAAAGCTTGAGCACAGGTCTCGGGTTATATTAAAGGTAGTAATATACATTTAGATTTATATCTCATGCAAGGTAGAATATTTTGTAAAGGCACTGATGTACTTTTTTTTTATTGAACACTGTGGGATCCTTTGAGAATTGACATAGAGGTAAAATTATATTTGATGGTCTACAGTATAAAAAAAGGTATCGGTTTAGTTGATTAAGAAATTAAATTATTAATTTGAAAATGTGATTGAGAAATTTTTAGAAAATTGATATAAACCTTTTTTTTTCTGAATTAATTCTTGTGTTGATGTTTAATGATCAAAGCAGAAGTGATATTTTAATTTTATTATGGGATATGATTTATGTGGTGTTTGCATATGTGGAAAAATAAATAACTGAACTTTTCTGAGAGATAAATATTCGCAAGAATTCGTCTCACGATATAGTAGATAAGTAAATTCACTACTGTGACGCGTTAATTCATCAACACGTGTCCTCAATTTTATGCAACTTGAATTTTGTTTCTTGTTTGTTTTTTGTTTTGTGTTGCAAATTCTTTTTTCACTGTGATTCTTTGTGTCTGTGCCGACGACTTCACCGGATGCTCTTCATTAAAATTTGAGCGAAGAGAATCGCTGTCGGCGTTTGCTTTGATGCTGTTAGTTAAGTTTGGAGCCGGAACAAAAATGATTTTGAATTATTTGTGTAAATATGTGACAGGGTGAATTTGTGTCTTTGTTTGTTTGTCGTTTAGAAACACTGTGACGAAGGAGATGTGAATGGAATTTTGCATGAATCCGGTTTGCATGATACAAAATCGAACAATGGCAATTTATTTTCATTAAAATAAATTGTGTACTTGTCAAGGTGGAGTTTAATAATTTTTCTATTTCGCCATGTTTTTTAGTTACAACAATACAAATTAAATTTTTAGATGAACAAAAGAACAATTTACATGCACAAATAATGATGTTTTACAAAAATTAATTCTAAGTTTACACACAAATGATGAAAAATTCGAACAGAAAAAATAAAAAAAAATGTCGCATTAATTGTCGTTCACTTCCATCTAATATTTAATCACTCAAAATTTCTTAAAGTTTTCCAAAGTTTTCCAGTACCTACAAAAATAATTTTAAATTAAAGTAAATAATGCAATTTACTCATACAAAAATTTCAAGCATTTTCCATTCCACATGAATAATATCATACACTCGAATAAGCAAATAAATATATCGGATTTCATATAAAGAAATTTCGAATAATAGAGAAAGAAATATATGGTAATAAATCTTACTGATGAAATTTGTGTTGGTCCACTTGACCACACAAGTTCACTCAGTGAAAATGTCATAAATACAAGTGGACCTCATATAAAATTCATCATTTCAGTGCTCATAAAATTTACTTTTCCACCTTCAACCCTCCCCCCATTCTCTATACAACCAGATGTATTATCGTACGCGTCTATGTTTCATATATACGTCTGCATATCTTCTCATGCTTCCTGCCCAATCCTCCCATCATATTGCCTCTGTATTTTCATCTAAACAACTTGGACAATAAACCCCATCGTTTATATCTCCTTTTCCGACTGGCCGATAAAAAAAATCACATCTTATACATACATTGAAAAAAAAAACAAAACAAAAAGCACAAAAAAAGAAGAGAATGAAAACTTTTTGTTGACGAATAAAAATTTTTTCACAATTTCCCACCCTAGTCGTAAAAATAATATATATTCACAAATTTTTTTTTTTCTCCACTCTCCTCTTTACTCCTCTTCGCCACTTTTATTATTATTGAATACATCCTTGTGTGGGAGACTGAAAAAAAAAGGAGAAAATCGTGTCTAGGTATATAAAATTGCCATAAATTTCTCATCACGTTCGATTGACAATAAAACTTGGATATACAATGTATATACAGTTAAATGGATCTATCTATATATATATATATATATTGTTGTGCGCCACAAGATCTTGGCGCGTATGCGCAATCGTTGAATTTAATTTTGCGAGAGTGTCTTGGCAAGCGATATAGTATTAGAGAGTTTGAGATATGCATGCAGAACGATGTGCATTGGAGTTAAATCGATAGAATCGACCTCGTCCAATATGCATAGATATATATATATATACATGCATGACATTTTATGTGTGTGTGTGTGCATACGCACATGGGGGTATGTATGTGATGTGTAGAAGCCAGAGGTCGGCGTCCAATTCTTCTGACAAGCTGGTGGCTGCTGGTAGAGGTATTGAGTTCTGAATCATGTTGGCTATAATACATTTTTTATCTGATTAAGGGGATCTTCTTTATAGCGGAATGTTACGTATACTCGGTTATATTCTCTACCCCTGTACACTCTAAGGGTGTGTACGTGAGGATAGAAATGTCTACTATATATTCACCCCGATTGCAAAACGTCCACTCGTTGTCTTTTGAAAGAAATTTTTCTTTTTATTTCCAGATTTGAAAAAATATGAAATAAAACAAAAAAGTAATACTTTGGGATTTATGTGGGTTGTTATTATTATATTTTTAGTTTCGCGGTACACAGGTTTACATAGATATTTTAATGAAGATATATTGTGTGGATGCGTTTTTGTAAGGGTGCTGTAGCTAGATAGTAAATCGCGCGCGAGGGTTGCGAAAGAGAGGCCACATCAGAGGATGAAGGTCGAGGGTGGCAGATCGCGGCGACGGGGCAGTTCGGGGATTGAAAAGCAATTTCCCCGCTTGGGGATTCTCTTGAGGGTGGGTGTAAGCGCTGGTACGTATGAGTGGGGGGATAGTGGAAGATGGCGAGGTTAAAAGACGAAGAGAGGGAAAGCTTTATATTAATGATCCAGATATATTATCGGACGTGACCGAAATTGCTGTCAAAAAAGTCGGATATTGGATCGAAGGAGATTGCGAGAGATGCCTCAGTCGTCTCTTTCTCTTTCTTGCTTGCTATTTTTTCTTCATCATTCGACTATTCTTCTCTCTTGTTCTTATTATTTCTTGTCGAATCGATTACACTGCACAAATATGAAAGGAAACAAATATTTTTTATGATGCGTGAAATAATTTTTTTTTTTTCTTGTTTCTTTTGTGGATATTCGTTATAAAGTAAAGAGATGAATTTATTTATTGGTGATATCAATTGAGATGATTTAAATGAAATTCATTTTAAGTTTCTGTTAATAAGTTTGATGGTGTTTTTATGGGGATTCAAAATTATTTGAGAATATTGTGCGGATTGTTTGTTGTAAATAATTTGTTTATGAATTCTCAAAATTATTAACTTCCCGATAGGAAGTTATTGTTTTTACCCCGAAAATGAAAAGTCGAGTTTTTCATAGATCTCGACGTTTTAAGACCTCCTGAACATAA